>JAFFST010048222.1:8816-21664 GCA_022414735.1 Noturus placidus | reverse complement strand
GGGACAACCACAGTTATAGTATGTTATAACAAGGGGGGCAATCACTTTTTCACACAGGGCCATGATGGTTTGGATTTGTTTTCACCTTTAATAATAAACACCTTCATTTACAAATTGCATTTTGTGTTTACTTGTGTTGTCCTTGACTATTGTTTAAATTGGTTTGATGTTCCGAAACACTTAAGTGTGACAAACATGCAAAGGAACAGGAAATGAGGAAGGGGCAAACACTTTTTCACACCACTGTATGCTGCCACTCTTAATGGTCCCGTGCAGAGTAATCTACCTTTTTTATTGGTTTTATTTGATTGCAAGGACAAAATAATACAAGATACAATGATATCAAAAATAATGCACATCTTTATAAAGTTTAATCAAATAAAAGACAGGATAGTAGTAATACATGTAAGAGTATGCACAGAACACAGACTTGACATTTAGTATTCGGCATGAATTCATTCTAAACAACAAATGCTTAAGTGAGCTTTTGAGTACTACATTTGGTTCCATTAATATGATTTGTTTTTAACTTAGACTGTGTTTTTCTTGTATTTACCACTGACTGCAACTTTATATAGTATGTAATTATGGAAATAAGTAATTATAGAAATAATGGCTCATTGCAAAGGCAAATAATTCCATAATGTATAGTTTCATTACTCATGCACAAAAGATGATTTTTTTTTTTTTCACAGTGGTTTCCTGTGTCATCAGTGGGCTTTTTAAAAATTGTGTTAGCACGAGATGTCATTTACGTCACAGGTGAGGTGGCTGGTAGTGGAAATGATTAAATTTCATTAAATTCATTCCGTGTTGAGATAATTATTAATTAGTTGTTTTTATCGAGACTAGTGGCATTTAAAATATGCATAATATATTTGAAAGTACATTTTCAGTTCCAGCTTTCAGCAATATGGCACTTTAAGGTTTATGCTCTCAACAGAATATTATTTATATATTTGGCATGATCAAAACATGAAGCATATGGACAACATATGTTGAATGCTTTCACAGTTGGTTAATGATGATTTGATTTTAATTATATTGAGTCTTTGTAGATTATAGGCCTCCAAAATGGACTGCTGCAGTTTTACTGATTACAATTTGACTAACTGGGGCAGCCAAGGAGAAATAATCCTTTGGTTTTATCTGAATCCTCGGCTTGCTGATTTTTGGTTTTTTTTTTTTTTTTGAAACAAGCTATTACATGCAAAGGTGAAGCCTTGAAATAATGATAAAACTGTTGAGGGCAACAGAATCAACTTATAGGTAATACATTTACTCTGTTTTTTTTTTTTTAATTCCATCTCCTATGAATCCTATATCTCAATTCAATGCCTAGTATTAGTGAATAAAATAAAGCTTTTGAGAATCTTTTATGAATAAATGTATCTTTCTTATTGTCCATTTCAGCTGCTGATTGACCATTAAGGATGAATTGTGACTTTGACTGATGCAACATGTCTCCATGAAGCTTTGAGATTAGGAGTCTTTTTTTTTTTTTTTTTTCTTTTTTTCAGTATCCCTATCAAAACAAAAGTTTAGATAGTAGATGATTTCTTAAATATCTATAAGAATAAAAGGTTTCTTAATGGTTTTTTGGATGGCTATTGAAGCTAAAGGGATCTACTAGCAAACTCAAAACTTTCGGTTTCCAGTTGATTGGTGCATTTTGGCTTTGTTTGTTTGTATTTAAGTTAACACAGGCTCTATATTCCTGCTGTTTCCAGTTATTAAGTCATTCTCTACACTTGCAATGTGACGGGATTATTACACACACCTTGGATTTTTGCCTGCGTTCTCTGGAGGACTCTGGAGCTTAATCGGAGGAGTTTACCTTGTGGCGTTACCGAGAACATACGCTGCATTGGGACTGCTGTGGTCAAGAACTCACGGAGCATGGCTTTAAGGTACACCGCACACCAGCTGCAAACTATGGTTTACAAAAAGACGTTTAGGAACTCAAATTCGTAATGCTGGCCTGTTCGGATTAAGGTATATACATCGGAGTTTTGGATGCAGTTACTGCCATTCTTCTTCTAACATCAGTGTTCCTATGAGTCGGCGACAGACTACAAGAGTGTCTCAAACTGGTGCGGTCCTCAGTAATTTATTTTCACTTGCCTGATCTAAGCTGCCTTCTGTGGTGTCCCAGAGCCTGGTAAATGTTGCATTATTCAATGCACATTCAGTAAACAACAAGGCTCTGCTTTTATCGGACATCATCACAGATAGAAAACTGGATTTACTGTTTTTAACCGAAACATGGCACAAACAAAATGATATACTTCTCCTTAACCAGATTATTCTATAGGGCAATGTGCTGTTTGAGCTCCCACACCTCACTGGCAGAGGTGGGGGGGATCATTGTAGTACACAAACCGCAATTTAACATCAGCACCATAGTGTGTACCATAGTTTACATCATTCGAAAGCCTTGTGTTGAGTCTTTCTGCCTTTAAAGTAACTATCATCGCTACCATCTATCGACCACCAGTTGTCAATGTTGTCTTTTAAATTCAAGAGAATCCTTATTTTGGAGGATTTTAATATGCACATTGACCAAGATGACTGTGTGATGACAAAGGACTTTTTATTTTTACGGGATTGTTTTAACATGACAGATTATTAATGGTCCAACACAAAACAAAGGTCATACTCTAGACCTTGTGATTGCAAAGGATTAATTTGTGTCTGTTGATACGGTCTGTCTACTGTTCATATTGGACTTTTTGACTATATGGTATTTTTTTTTTTTTAATCTGGAACTGCCTCTTCTTTGTACATCATCTTCACGCACTGTTAATTTTTGTAAATGGAAATCAATTAATCCAACAGATTTTGCAGACTCTGTCATTTCCTCTCTTTATGGCCTCTCATCAACTTTTGAAGATAAGATTTTACAGTTGAATAATGTTCTCACCTCTAATATGGACTCCTTTGCCCCCTTGAAGTCACACAATTTAACTGTTGCTCATTCTGCTCCTTGATATAAAGAGAACCTGTGCTCTAAGAAGGCAGCTTGTTGTAAAATGGAGCGCTAGTGGCTCCAATTAAGTATATAAGATCTGCCTATTTTTCTCCAATTATTGAGAATAATCAAAGCAATTCCAAGCATCTCTTCCATACTATAACGAGACTCCTCATAGTTAATGTTGGCAGCTCTTTGCAGGTTTCAAATCAGTCATGTAATAAGGCAATATTGTGTGAAGTGTCTAGCAGTGAAGCATACCAGGGCAGCCCTCAAGAGGTCTGACTGTGCGCATTGTGAATGCCTTACAATTAGGCAGCTCCGCTCGCAGCTCGCTCCCTTTTCAGGCGAAGGCGGGTCTGACTCTTCAGCGGATTTTGGAGCTTGTGTCGCAACTCCTTCTTCTGCTATGTAAAGTCAGACCTTCCAAGACCACAGGAAGGTCCCAAGAACATATGTGTGATGAAAAAAAAAAAACCTCTCTGACTCCAAGGAGCTTGAAGGGGTGCCATTGCACCAAAAACAGAGAGCAGCTCTTAAGCATATAAAAAAGTGATTAAAAGAAGTGATTACTAAGGACTGACTCGGGGAAGAGGACGTGGCTCGTACCAGGCTGAATGAACGCTTTCTCCCCACTGCAGAAAACTCCCCGTTTTCCCTGGGGAAAACCACACACTAGTCGTATTTATAACCCCGTGATGTATGATTATTTATCCATCGTGGATCATAAATGACACGGCTATTTAGCTATGCCAAAAGCAGAGGAGAAGCTTGCGATCAACCTCTCTATATTGATGACAGGTAAATTAGGGGTTCTGGCTTTGCCATCCAGGCCATGTAAGGTCAGGTCTGCCTATAGGGCAGCAGGTCTTGCTTGTGGGTCACTGCATACAAGGCCAATGTTGTTGGCCTACCAAGCAGATCTGCTGAGTGAGTTCGACATACGGCAGCGTTCAGCCAGTTCCTTCCCTGTCGTGTTGAGTTTTTTAGCGCTAGAGCAATGGAGGCACACACGGCGAGTGTGGTGGCACGCCTCCCCCTGCAGAGAACGAGGGGGACTGGGTGGCCACTATTGCAGCCTCCTAATAGACCTGATCTGAAAATGATCATAAAGACCAAGAAGACAAAGAAGGAGCACTCCTGAGGAGCCGTGGAGTGATGTATCAGGAGACTTTAGGTTGTTAGGGTAGTTAGCCCCCAGTGCTACTGTATGGCCTCCCCTAGCCAAGGCTGTCCCAAGTTGTTAGAATTCTCTGGTAAGCGAGCTGTCGCAGGGCAACAAAAATCTGATGCTTTCCCACCAACAGAATGTAGAAGAGTTAACATCACTAATAGACCATCTGGAAGCATGGAATTGACTGCCAAATGTGTCTCCATGGGTTCTGCCTACAGTAGAAAAGGGTTACCGGGTCCAGTTCATAGCTCGACCCCCACAGTTCAGAGGTGTGCTCACCACAGTAGTCAGCACAAACCAGAGCCTGACATTAGCAATAACATTAGTAAGATCCCTCTTGGACAAAGTGGCCATAGAATATGTTCCCTAAGGGAATGGGGTAAAATTTTTGCATTTTATTGGCTAAACTACATTTGTCCAAGTACACCGTCCAGTAAAATACCTTAGTCCACATTTGAACCTTGGTCTACCATTTGACAACCCCTGTCCTAAAGGTTTCTCCCGTTTGTCCCTCTGCGGTAACCCTTAAGAGATTTATATAGGACTATCAATTTGTCCAGCAAAAAAACATTTGGCCTGGTGTAGGAAGATCATGAGCTCAAATCCCAATGGTGTCACAGCCAGCAAGGAGCTGCGATCATATCCCATGGCTGGGAGCTACGGGAGCAAAATTGCCCATGCACTCTAGGTGGGAGGGATGTCATAAATTTTCTCCCCTGTCAATCACAGCAACATTAGCCAGTCATGGACATCTGTGTGCCCATGTGCATGGATGAGGGTAGATATCACTTTCCTCTAAGTGTTTGAATTGGAAGGTTTCTGAATTGGGGAGAAAAAGGGGAGAAATCCAAAACCAAAAAAGTGTTATATACACCCTTTAGCAGAAGAGATTTCTTTGAGTAAAGCCTCCAAGTAGAATTCCATTAGAAAGCTAGAACAATTAACCATCCAAAACCTCTTGGCAAACCCTCTCCCCATAGACAGTGCTATTGATTGGTTAGGCAATATTGCATGGCACAACATTTCTTTCAATGCAAAACTAAGTCAAGTGTACCATTTCTCTTGCAGTAGTGAACAAGATATGACCATGACATATAGTCCAATTTCTCACTAACTGCACTGGCCCAATTCTGAACCCTTCTTACACATCTGGACAACATACCACATAGTGGAATCATGCTGAACTCATTTGACCCTGGCTGCCATAAAACTTTACTTTGATGAAACCATATCTCAGCAGGATATGGACCAGAATTTACAGTTGGCCCAATTTATTCTCTGACCAAAATTGAAATGCCACACTAGTATTAGATGTACAGTGCATCTGGAAAGTATTCACAGCGCTTCACTTTTCCCACATTTTGTTATGTTACAGCCTTATTCCAAAATGGATTAAATTAATGATTTTCCTCAAAATTCTAAAAACAATAACCCATAATGACAACATGAAAGAAGTTTGTTTGAAATCTTTGCAAATTTATTAAAAAATAATAAAAAAAAGTATTCACAGCTCAATACTTTGTTGAAGCACCTTTGGTCACCAATTACAGCCTCAAGTCTTTTTTAGTATGATGCTACAAGCTTGGCAGTTTCTCCCATTCTTCTTTGCAGGACCTCTCAAGCTCCATCAGGTTGGATGGGGAGCGTCAGTGCACAGCCATTTTCAGAACTCTCCAGAGATGTTCAATCTGGTTCAAGTCTGGACTCTGGCTGGGCCACTCAAGGACATTCACAGAATTGTCCTGAAGCCACTCCTTCATTGGCTGTGTGCTTAGGGTCGTTGGAAGATGAACCTTCACCTCGGACTGAGGTCCAGAGCGCTCTGGAGCAGGTTTTCTTCAAGGATGTAAATGGTAAATGGTGCACTTATATAGCGCTTTTATCCAAAGCGCTTTACACTGTGTCTCATTCACCCATACACACTCACACACCAATGGTAGCAAAGATGCCATGCGAGGCGCTAAGTTGCCATCGGGAGTAACTTGGGGTTCAGTGTCTTGCCCAAGGACACTTCGGTATGTGGAGTAACACGGGCCGGGAATCGAACCGCCAACCCTACGATTAGTGGACAACCCACTCTACTACCTGCGCCACAACCGCCCCTGTCTCTGTACATTGCTGCATTCATCTTTCCCTCGATCCTGACTAGTCTCTCAGTTCCTGCTGCTGAAAAACATCCCCACAGCATGATGCTTCCACCACCATGCTTCACTGTAGGGATGGTATTAGCCAGGTGATGAGTGGTGCCTGGTTTCCTCCAGACATGACCCTTGCCATTCAGGCCAAAGAGTTCAGATTTTCATTTCTCATGGTCTGAGAGTCCTTCAGGTGCCTTTTGGCAAACTCCAGTCGTGCTGTCATGTGCTTTTTACTGAGGAGTGGCTTCCGTCTGGCCACTCAACTATACAGGCCTGATTGGTGGAGTGATGGTTGTTCTTCTGGAAGGTTCTCCTCTCTCCACTCTCTCCACAGACACATGCTGGAGCTCTGTCAGAGTGACCATCGTGTTTTTCGTCACCTCCCTGATTAAGGCCCTTCTCCCCGATTGCTCAGTTTGGCTGGGTGGCCAGCTCTAGGAAGAGTCCTGCTGGTTCCAAACTTCTTCCATTTACAGATGATGGAGGCCGCTGTGCTCATTGGGACCTTCAATGCTGCAGAAATGTTTCTGTACCCTTTCCCCGATCTGTGCCTCGATTCAATCCTGTCTCTGAGAACTACATACAATTCCTTTGACTTCATCACTTGGTTTGTGCTCCGAGATGCATTGTTAACTGTGGGACCTTATATACACAGGTGTGTGCCTTTCCAAATCATGTCCAATCAACTGAATTTACCACAGGTGGACTCCAGTGAAATTGTAGAAACATCTCAAGCATGATCAGTGGAAATTGGATGCACCTGAACTCAATTTTCAGTGTCATGGCAAAGGCTGTGAATACTTATGTACAAGTGCTTTTTTTTGTTGTTTTTTTGTTTTAATAAATTTGCAAAGATTTCAAACGAAAAGATTTCATTCATGTTGTCATTATGGAGTATTTTTTGTAGAATTTTTAGGAAAATACTGAATTTAATCCATTTTGGAATAAGGCTGTAACGTAACAAAATGTGGAAAAAGTGAAGCGCTGTGAATACTTTCTGGATGCACTTTAGCTGGTTATATTTGGACCATTTTGGCCTAGAATCCAAATGCCATAAAACCTTATACATGGCTGCTTGTAATAGGTTTACATTTGGCACTGAATACACTTGCCATTGCCATAAATGACACATTTGTGCCTAAACCTGACCATATTTAGCCTGGAATTGTATCCTATCTGGGTGCAACCATCCTAAAACAGATGGCTCATCCCAAGCCATATGACACACAACTGTATCATTGCCAAACATTTTCCAAGCCTCTCCTGTACCATATGTGATATACAAAACTAAATGTCAAGTGAATAATATAAATTCCATAATGGGGTTGTATTCGAAACATTCAGTTTACATTTCTCATTCCATTTCACTCGGTTGTTTCTTCATAACCTACACTTTCAGCATATATCCATAGACCCATATTACAACAAGTTAATATTTACAGTCAGAACTCTTGAAGGTATGCGATAAGGACTGCATTTTTTGAAACTCTGATATCACTTCAGAATGAACTTGGGGCTGTTGAGCTCGTGTCCCTTGTTTGAGTCAATTTAACTCACTATAGGAGAAACTGCAGCACAAGGGTCTAGCCAATGATGATGGCATTGTCCTTGATTTGTGCTAATGTGGTAACGGATTGATTAAAACGGAAAACAATATTCCACACCATAACAAAGTCCTAATGTATTCTCAGTGTCTAATGACTTTTTGTAATGGACAATTTGCTTCCTTAATATGGCCAGGGAGTTCCAGACGGAAGCGTGGGAGGGGGAGACAGAAAAAGAGGGATTGGGCGGGTGAGACAGGAAAAATTTGACAGGAGAAGGCTAATATAAAAGGTCATCTTTTCCAGTGTAACAACTCGCATATCTGTAAGGGGTGATTCCTAACAGACTTTTAATTTCTAAATGACAAATGAAACAGCTGGATGCAATCATTTAAGTATTAAATATTATATATTTTTTCTGTGAATAGTGACTTGGGATCAGATTTCTTTGGGGTTTGAAACAAACGTAATAATGAAATCTGTCTCAGCAACTGGTGCATCGACTGACTCTCAGGTCTAACACATTTAATTAAATTCCATGTCAGCTGATAACTCAATTTAGCTGATCACCGACAGCCTACATGAGCTATACTGTATTTTTCCTGCATAACAAAACAAACAAAAAAAAACACGCAAACAAAAAACTAGTGGTTAGTAATTACTCTTGGATAAACATGTTAAAAATGTTTCCTTCATTATTCAAAATATGAAATCCATGATAAATATATAATAAAAGACATAAAAGACAGTTCACTGGAGAATCACTGCACATAGATATCTCATCTATTTTCCATACTGTTTATCCTACACAGGGTCGATGGGGAGGGACACCCTGAATGAAGTGAGGCGAGTTACACCCTGGATGGAGTGCCAACCCATCACAAGGCACAAATACACACACATTTTCACATGCCCATCCACACACTATGGACAATTTGGAAGCCCAGATAGAACATCCAAGCTCCAGGCAAACAGGGTGGCTTGAAACCCCCAACTCTTGAGGTGCGAGACAAACGTGCTAACCACTAAACCACCATGTCCCTAACTATGCAGTTGCATGTATTGAATTGTGGTAAATATATCAAAAATAGCATAGCTTTAACCAACCATGTGCATTGTACAGATTTGTCAATGGTGCCTCAGTGTTTAAGACTCTTGGCTACTGATTGGAATGTTAAGAGTTTAGCACTGCCAAGCTATCACTGTTGAGAAGCAAGGTCCTTAACCTTCTGTGCTCCATGAGTGCTATTACTCTATACACTGACCCCAGCTCCGTCCAAGCAAGGATATGCCAAAGAGAATGTGTTGGTAACATATACAAATATAGACACAGCTTTGTCTAGATAAACTGATGGAAATTTTCACAGGGCATCTGGTTGACACTAGAGGTGTGCATCAGGATTGGGATCTTGTGGGATACATCAAAAAGGTTTTGGTAAGAGAGCAGGAGGTTTTATACAGGTGTAAGCGATAGGTCACATATGATGCTTCTGGGACAAATAAATCCTCTGCACATTGAGACCTATTAGGAACATGAGTGATGTAGCTGAGGATCAGGAATTTACAGACAGTGCTCACAGTGCTAGCAGTTCTACCTCGGAGTGTTTTCTAGTGTTTTTCAGTGATATTGTGGGAGGTTTCATCGAATAAAATCCAGTTTAGGCCACGTCCACTTCTGGTTTAAATTTAAATACAGATACTGATAGGTATACAGGAAGCACTAGGAAGATACAAATTCAGATATTGGCATTGCCCCTAATGTATGACAATAAAAGGCATCCTTTCTACATATCTCAAGTGACCCCATTAGTAACACTTTCAAATTTGTGGCAAACATACTTGCTCAGATGAAACTAGCACATAAATCCCAGACTCCTTGCCATTAAAGTATACCAGCTTTTTCAGCAGGTATTATTATTATTTTTGTCTAACTGCTGCTTCAAGCTTTTGCAGAATTTCAATTTTGGGCCAATTTTGGGTTCATGTTCTAGTCCATATCATCCCTGAGATATGGTCTCATCAAGGATGAGTAATGGCAATGTTCTGGCGCCCACATTCGGATGTGTTTATTGTCGTCACTCCACTGTGGTATGTGGGCCAGATGACAGTAGTAAGTGTGGGCCAGCAATAGGCCATCACTCATTTGATGTCTGGGTACACACTGCATAAGACATGGGTGAGAATATAGATATGGAGGACCTTTTAAAGGAGCTATATCACCTTTCACTGTGTTTCAGTGACCTTCAATGTGAAATCAGTTTGGGTTTGTTTGTTTTTTTTTTTTAATTTTTATTTTTTTTTATTAAATAGAAGCATGTGTGTAGTTGTGTGTGGTGATTCAGGATAAATTTGCAAGCGCAGCAGCATCAGTGTGACTATCCCGTCTACATAAACACAATATACTGTAAGTGTGTCCTTGCGGCCCGGAAAGTCAAACTTCCCTTATAAAGAAACAAGCAAGTGCAGGTTTGTGAACTTGTCTCAATAGAACAGATCAGGGTTAGTGTGAAAAGGAAGCTCTATAGCGGAAAATCATTCATTCATCTTCAGCTACCACTTTATCCATGGTAGAGTGGTCAGAATTATTGCTAAATGTGGGTCAGATTTTTGATATTATGACATATACTGTATGTACAGTATTGTCTGCAGAAGGACGTATTCCTATAAGATATACATATAATGCATCGGATAATGTTTTTCTCATTCTTCCAAAACTCAAGAATAGTACATGGAATGGTATTGAGAATTGATGCTGGGGCAAATTTCTTTCTAGCCCGGCATGCAGATTAATTCATAGAAAATGTAACCAGTAACGTAATCCAGGTATCACAATATGAAACTAGTTTAATCTGATTATTTTTGGATTACTTCACATATGTTAATTAAATCAACAGAAAAGCAATATGATCTAAAATACTTTTATTTTAGAGATTAAAACACGTTCAATGTTTGGTTTTGTTTTAAGAAAATAAATAAATGTGTTGCTTGTGTGAGTCACAATTGGCAAGAGAGATCCAGAACTCATCATGAACCAGAACCATGCCGCTGTATATATTGTGTTTTGTCAAAAGCAGGGCTCCAAATTAAAAAAATAAATAAAATAAATAAATAAATAAAATATTAAGGAGCCATTGGCTCCTATAAGAAAAAAAATACAGGCATCAAATGATTTTTTAAGCACCACATACGAATGAACTTACGTAAAAAAAAATAAACACTTTCAGTCATCCTGTGACATGTTTAGCCTACATCTGGCCTCCTTTTACAGCGTCAACATTTTCATCCAAGTTCACTTAAAGTGGGACGTGAACGTCTTGTAGTTCACATGCACGAGACAATGCTTGTGCTAAGGGTGTATTTTGTGGAGCACTCTGCGGTTACATAGTCAAGAGCTTTTTTATGCTTCTACTATCGTCATGTTTTCTCACAGTCTATTTCTTGAAATGGTTCGTTCCGGTAATGAAATCTGTTTTCCACGCAATTTCTCTGCCAACTTTGGAACAAAAGTTACAAAACATTTTCTGTGGGTGATGATCTTGTGTGAGTTATACAAACTCTTGAATCCAAGAAGTCTTAAAATACCTTTCTGCACTTTTACTTGGACGTTCACTGGAAAGACAATCCTCTCTGTCTCTGTTGTTTTCTATCTCTCTCATGCTGGCACAACTGGAGCCTGCTTTTTTATTAACAGGTGTGCCATCAGCGTCGGTGCTCGACAGAGATGTAGATTGTTTGAAAATGTCTGATAATTTTCTGAAGCGGAAAGCTGATTCTCACTTTCTCCTTGCGTATTTTGGTGCTCTGAATGAATTTTAACCCCCCCATAACTGAAACTTTCATGCGCAGTCTCATATTCTATTACATCAACACAACAAATTATGTGATAGGCTACTCCTCACAGAACATGCAGTTAAATAGACATGATATGCAAAAATTTTAATTCAAAACATTTAAATTATTTGGTTTGAAATGAGCATTTTTAATCCTGATAGTATTCCCATTTTTTGTTTTTACAGAATGTACCTGTAATCTGATTACTTTGTTCGTTTTTTTGTTTTGTTTTTTACTTAACTGTAAGGGATTACAGTTATCAGTTTTGTGTATCCTGATTATGTTATGCTGTTACATGTATTCCTTTTCTTCCCAAGTCTGTGTATCAGTGACATTCATGTCAGGTGTTTGTAATGAATGAAACACAGCCTAGATATGATCTGCATATGGGCTGATATTTTCTAGACACATCCATAGAAGATACATACAACATTCATACAACAAGATGTACAGTATCTCACAAAAGTGAGTACACCCCTCACACTTTTGTAAATATTTAATGATATCTTTTCATGTGACAACACTGAAGGAATGACACTTTGCCACAATGTAAAGTAGTGAGTGTACAGCTTGTGTAACAGTGTAAATTTACTGTCCCCTCAAAATTACTTAACACACAGACATTAATGTCTAAACCACTGGCAACAAAAGTGAGTACACCCCTAAGTGAAAATGTCCAAATTGTGCCCAAAGTGTCAATATTTTGTGTGGCCACCATTATTTTCCAGCACTGCCTTAACCCTCTTGGGCATGGAGTTCACCAGAGCTTCACAGGTTTCCACTGGAGTCTTCTTCCACTCCTCCATGACGACGTCACAGAGCTGGTGGATGGTAGAGACCTTGTGCTCCTCCACCTTCCATTTGATGATGACCCACAGATGCTCAACAGGGTTTAGGTCTTGAGAAATGCTTGGACCATCCATCAACTTCACCCTCAGCTTCTTTAGCAAGGTACTGGTCGTCTTGGAGGTGTGTTTGGGGTCGTTATCATGCTGGAATACTGCATACTGATCATGCTCTGCTTCAGTATGTCACAGTACATGTTGGCATGGCTCCCTCAATGAACTGTAGCTCCCCAGTGCCGGCAGCACTCATGCAGCCCCAGACCATGACACTCCCACCACCATGCTTGACTGTAGGCAAGACACACTTGTCTTTGTACTCCTCACCTGGTTGCCAACACACACACA
>JAFFST010048221.1:116799-127236 GCA_022414735.1 Noturus placidus | reverse complement strand
ATGTGTGTGTGTGTGTGATATATATATATATATATATATATATATATATATATATTTTTTTTTTTTTTAGATGGCCCCATGTGGAAGTAAATTAGACAGACCAATTGAATTAAGACAGGAAATGTATGGTAACATGATGTGTGTGGAGTTGTGAAACATTGAGTTTAAATGGCTTTAGCTTCGCTATATGTGAACTTATGGCCTCGACTGCAAGTACGGGCAGCATGTTCACACCTGTAAAGTAAACTGAACTAAAAAGTAAAAGATTGATTGCGTCCAAAACATACATGAGGTGCTACTCGCCCACTAACATAGTATGTCTAGGCAAATATGCAAACATCTGTGGGAAATATAAGTTATTGTCTTACTCATCTGAATTTCGAATGTCATACACAGAGTGAGATCGGGGCAATATGCAACAACTTCTGAGAGAATATTTCTGACGCAAGCATGCCAATGCCAAACAAAGGCAAAATCATTCTTTTAAATATTTTATTCATAAAGCTGTAATTAAAATCAATGTTTGTAAAACAGTAATTAATTATAGTATTAGAGCAAAATTTTGTTGATGACCGAAGAGGCCTGTGGTTCCCATTAATATAGCTACAGCATATGGAGAAGTTGTTTGTGTGGGTTTCTTCTGGGTTGTCATATTCTGCCAAGAGCAAACCCATGCCAACTGGTCGATTCGCTATGCTAAATTGCCCCTAGACATGAATGAGTGTGAATGTCTGTCTTCCATCCAGGGTGTACTCATGTCTCAGAACAAATGTTCTGGGGATGGGCCTACATTCAACGATGCTAATATTGGTAATAATCATAGCAAAATACTTTTATAGCCAAATGAACTAATCATCATTCACTGTGAGTTATGAAAAGCATTTTTGAATGTATGGTTCTTTTGCCAATTTGTATCTTGTTAGTCCATATGGTGACCCACTTCTGAGAGACTGGAGCAGAGTGGTAGCTTACTTCATCAGAGACCAGTGGACATGCCTCTGTTTCCTTCAGAAGTTTGCAGAGACCCCCAGAGCTACAGAGGCCTTCCAGGCTGCTGTTGAGGCTCTTTCCTTGCTGCCAAGTGATTTGGTGCTGCCTGTACTGGACTTTATGTGTGCAGCTTTACCACAGGTCACAACTGATCACTCAGTGTTTTCTATTCTGTTGTGTTCGAAGCCTGGGGAATTCCATGCTATGTGTATAGTAACTTTTGTTATTAGAAAGGTTTTGCTCTATTTTTTTTTTATATACAATTGTTAACATTACCTTTTTATAATCGTGTGTAATGTTTACAATGAAATGGGCCTTTTCGCTCCTGACTTAGTCCAAGTTGATTTAGTGTAAAGAGTTTAAAAATCATTATATTGAGCATCCAGTGACATTTTGATTTAAAAAAAAAAACAAAAGGGTAGAAACATGATGAAACACTGCTCAAACACCAGCTGAATTTGCTGATCAGAACAAAGAATGCTTACTTGACTCCCTGTGTCTAAGACTTCCATTAGAATCATATACAATGGAGAAAGCTATTGTTCAACTCTACAAAACTACTAATGCCAATTTTAGGCATGGGACAGATTGTCTGCCACCAAATAACCCCTAATGGGTGGTGAAAGACTGACAGCTTCAGCAGGAATGCATGTTATTGAGGAACAAGAGCTGTCTTGTCATTCAGGAGGGCCAAGAGCAAGATTAGGACCAGACAATTTCATGTCAAAAGGGGAGGAATTCCACTGAATTACATGCAGTCATCAGTTATTTATATACACATGTGTGAACATGCATAGTGTGCGCACATAAGACTACCAATAACCTGTTTACATGTAGAATTCAATCATATACTTATATTAACTTTTATTAGCTTTCGTTTTGCGATTCACATAATACATGTAATCTGTATTTGTTTTTGTTTTTAATAATGACCACTGGTCCTCTGTCTATCGTACTAGGTTCTCCATAATGAGGCCTTATGTGTGGAAGCAGTATCTGTGTCCTGGACACTGGTACATGCCTTGAGTACAAATGCTCATGACTTCTGGCCTGTCCTGCAGGCCTTTGTACGCTTGGCTTTCCACCGCAGTTTCCTCGAGCTGCAGGATGTTCGAAGCCTCAAGATCACTGCCTGCATCCAACAGGTAAGAAGAGTAGTTTAAGAATAGAGCATCAGAATTTGCATAACAAAACCTTATCAAAGTAAATAGGGCTTAGATATCATTCCATGTGCACCTTAACGGAACTTTTATTTATTATAAGTTATAGCATTTATTTTCTTACTAATTCCTTCAACGATGTTAAGCACAATATTAACCTTGCTCCATGAATTCTATTCATTTTAACGTTTTATGTATGGTATGAAATGTCTTTTGGAAGGTTACATGTGAGCTGATCGAGCTCTCCCAGGCTAGGTTGGGAGTTTTTAATGTGCTGATTCAGCACTGCTGCAACACCTGGCTTCCCTCTGACCCTAAGGGTCACACAGACACTGTTTTCCAAAGTGCCTTCAATCACTTGGACATACTGACTGAGGCTTGCATCTATGGACCGGTCTACAGAAGAGATCAAAGGTATCTTTTATAGGCATAGCATTGAATTAACCAGGGGTTTGTTTGCACAGCGGTGCTTGAACATTTTCTAAATTTCTTCCTAAATACGACCTGAAAGATCATCAGATTTTCACATGAGCCCTAAAAGTAAATGAAGAGAACCCAGGTCAACAAATGAGACAAAAAATATTATACTTGGTCATTTATTATTGAGGAAAATGATCCAATATTACATATGTGAGTGGCAAAAGTATGTGATGTGACCCCTTTGTGCAACAGTAACTGCAATTAAACTTTTGGGTTAACTGTTGATCAGTCCTGTACATTGTCTTGGAGGAAATATTATCCCGTTCCTCAGTACAGAACAGCTTCAACTCTGGGGTTTTGGTGGGTTTCTCACATGAACTGCTTGCTTCAGGTACTTCCACAACATTTCTATTGGATTAAGGTCAGGACTTTGACTCGGCCATTCTAAAACATTAATTTTATTCTTCTTTAACCATTCTTTGGTAGAAAGACTCGTGTGTTTAGGATCGTTGTCTTGCTGCATGACCCACTTTCTCTTGAGATTCAGTTCATGAACAGATGTCCTGCAATTTTCCTGTAGAAATCGCTGATATAATTCAGAATTCATTGTTCCATGAATGATGGCAAGCCGTCCCGGCCCAGATGCAGCAAAACAGGCTCAGACCACGATACCATGAATGTTCTTTTTGAAGAGCAGTGGTTTTCTCATTGCAACCATGCCATTCACACCATTGTTGCTCAGTGTTCTCCTGATTAGATTACAATGTACATTAGCCAATGTGAGAGAGGCCTTTATTTGCTTAGAAGTTACCCTGGGTTTCTTTGTGACCTTGTCGACTATTACACATCTTGCTCTTGGAGTGAGGATAACAATGGTCTTGAATTTCCTCCATGTGTACACAATCTATCTGAGTGTAGATCGGTGGAGTCCAAACTCTAGAGAAGGTTCTGTAACCTTTTCCAGCCTGATGAACATCAAGAACTCTTTTTCTGAGGCCCTCAGAAATCTCCTTTGTTCATGCCATGATACACTTCTATAAAGACGTGTTATGAAGATCAGACTTTGATAGATCCGTGTTCTTTAAATAAAACAGCGCGCTCACTCACACCCATCATCCCATTGATTGAAATCACCTGACTCTAATGTCCCCTTCGAATTAACTGCTAATCCTAGAGGTTCACGCACTTTTGCCACTCACAGATATGTAACATTGGATCATTTTCCTCATGAAATGAATGGCCAATTCTTTTTCATTTGTTTAATTACGTTCTCTTTGTCTAATTTTAGGACTTGCATGACAATCTGATTATGCTTTTCATCATATTTATGCAGATATATAGAAAATTCTTAAGGATTCACAAACTTTCAAACACCACTGTAGGTCTGTTGCGATGACTAGATTGAACTCTCTGTAGCTAACAGAGCTCTACTTGATCTCTGTTCCAATATATTCATTACAGTTTTTGTTCTTGTAGGCTACTTCAGGAGGTTCAAACTTATGTACAGCAGCTTGGGGAAGAGCTTGCAGCAAATGTGGTGATTAACAGGTTGGGCTAATTGTTTGTACTGAAACAATTGAAATTGTTTTCCCACACACTTTTTTATAATGTGCAGATAAAAATATATCGTATGCATATACAGTATTCCTTTGCTTTTCCTTTTAAGTTGGAATAGGGATGATCAGTTCCCACGCGTGTGTGTTTTGGCCTTTCTGAGTCATCTTGAATCACACAATACTCTACATCAGAGGCTGATGGAGAAGCTAGTGCAGTGCTTACTGAAAAAGGTGTGTATTTGAGTCTCTGTGTGTGTAAATGTGTGTACAGTTGTGCTCATAAATTTACACACCCCTTTCAGAATCTGCGAAATGTTTTTAAATGATAGGGCTCATTAAAACTGCGTCTAGTTTTTTTTTATTTAGTATGACCCTGAATAAGCTATTTCACATAACAGATGTTTACTCGTAGAGTACAAAATGAAATTTTAATGATCCCTTTTTTTGTTTGTTTGTTTTTTAAACAGTATTTACATTTTGCAGATTCTGCAATGAGTGTGTAAATTCATGTGCACACCTGTAATTTTTATTTTTTTTTGTGTTCCCTAAGCTGAAGAAGCGCAGATGTATGCACTCGCTCTCTCTCTCTTTCTCTCTCTCTCTCTCTCTCCTTTCTCTACCCCACTCCTTATGTCTCTTCTCCTGTTTTTATAGGATAAGGACATATCGAACTCAAAAGTACGTTATTATAATAACTCTATGCAGCACAGAGTAAAGAATAGGGTGTGGCAAACGTTGCTGCTCCTCCTGCCCAAGTTGAGGCCGGTGAGGAACGCACAGATGCATTCATACATTTATTTACATTTTTATGCCCATATCATTAAAAAAGTATGTTTCTGACTGTATTAAAACTGAAACAAAACAAGATGATCTGTTATGGTGATTGCAATAACAGGAGTTTGTGGTGGAGTACATGTTTGGCCTGGTGTGTGAGGCAGGCTTTGGCAACAACCAGCCTTCTGTCAAGTACCTGATCGAGTGGGCCCTGATTCTGATCCTCCACCAGAACCCCTCTCATATTCAGCATCTCTGGATCTGCTTTAATGTGGTGAGCACTATTTCCTAAAATTCAGTAGAATAGCTCAATAGAAATTAGTGAACAGGGGTCTCATTTATCAAACTGCGTGTACACACAAAAAAAGTGGTATACTGTAGCATTATCATTACATGAAGTAGAGCAAAACAAAAAGGCTTGGCAGAAATTTGACACTTTTTACATGTGGTTTAATTATAAATGCATTAAAATAATAAAACAAAGATTTTCTGTCATACAATTTTAATGTACGTTTGCTCTGTTACCTGTCTGCATCTTGTTATTAGCACATAAATCTGTAATTCCTCTGTAACAATTTGTTTACTGTATTTACACGTTTTCATCACTAGGGGGTTTCTGCAAACATTTACATTTATATTTATTCTTTTAGCGGACGCTTTTATCCAAAGCGACTTAAAAATGAGAGATACAAGCAAAGTGATATCAAGCAGAGAACAATACAAGTAATGCTACTATACAAGATCTATTAATTGAGTACTAGAAGAAGCAACGTGCACAGAGTAGAGATGCAAGTGCCTTTTTTTTTATGAGTTGGTTAGGTCTGGCGTGTGCGGACATGCATGAATGAATCGCATTCTGTACATAGACACTTGCATAGACATAGATTCTTCACAAAATTTTATGTAAGCGCTGTTTATAAATGAGACCCCAGTGTTATTCTAAAGAGCAATCCATCTGATTGGTTCGACAGGATGAGGAGAAAACAAAGACAAGCATCTGCACATTCCTTTCTGTCTTGGTGCACCTGGGCATCCTGCTCCCTAAGCTAGAGGATAAGGTACGATACTGCATCTCTAATAAATACCAATTATATTATGTGCCACTCTTGTGCGTTCAGCATGTGCTTCTGTATCTTTTCCTACATAAAATCGATTGCTAGTTTATAGATTGATTTGCAGAAGTATTTTTGGGGTCAGCAAGTCTCAGCATCAACAGTTAGATGCCACCTTCATAGCAACAAAGGCATGGTAGAAGAAAAATCCCTTTCTTTCATCTAACCACAAACATTTGCATCTGGAGTTGTCGTCTTTGTCCTCAATCTCAATGAACTCTGTTGGTACGTTTGAATGTTTCCTGTTTCACTGGGGATGGTCGCATCCCTGTAAAATCACCATGGGGTTCACCAAAAAGGTTTCAACACAAATGAAATCATTTGAAGTCTGAAAAGGAAACTGGTGGGGGAGGAAAAGAATAACCCAGAAATCACAATTTCAGAATTCAGTTTAATAATGAATTGATTCCTCTTTAGTAACTGCTTTATCCTGTTCAGGACCACGGCAACATCACAGCTCCAGGATCCCATGTTTGAATGCAGAGATGGTTTACTCTCTGTGTTTCGTAGGGTGTCTGCATGGGTTTCCTCCAGGTTCTCCAATACTGAAATCACCAAAAATGTTCTCTACTACACAGTCAGCATTCATAAACATACATTTGTAAACATATACTATTCTCCTGGTGAATATCATTTTGATCTTTTTTTAAAGCTCAAATACCCAGGCAAATATAACACCGTCGGACTGATGATGTTTTGAAGCGTTCACAGTAACAGTATTGCAAAATTTTCAGTTAAATCCTGCCTTGTTGACAATTGAATCCAAGGAGATTTTCAGAAGTCTGATTCTACATCTAGACGCCTATGGAGCAAAGATGCAAATTGAAAGACACTTTGTGACTTGCGTTAAATTCATAAATATGATGCAAAATCACTTCAGAAATGCAAACCGCGCTCCTACATGACGGTGTCCCTGGACACAAAGCATGGTTTATAAAGGCCTTCACAGAGCTTTGACCTCAGCCCTATTGATCACTTGTGGGATGAATTAGAATGCTTGACTGCTTGGCAGGCCTTTTTCACCCAACATCAGTACCTGATCTTACTAATGCTTTTGTGGCAAATCCCTATAGCCACGTTCCATAATCTAGTCGAAAGTCTTTCCCAGAAGAGTGGGATGTTCAGGTACATATGGGTGTGATGGACAGGTGTCCACATACTACACATATCAGTCTACAATATAGTGTATACTGTAGAGGCAATAAATAACTTTTACTGAGGATAGTAGCATCCTCCAAGATGTCCAGTGGTTGAAGGTAATTGATGTTTCATTGCAAAAAAAAAATTCTCCTGTATTTCTAGTAAGTGTGAAACATTAATAGGGATTAGGTCACTAATAAATACCGAGTAAAACACAATGGGCCTCATTATCAGTCTTTTAGTAAATTACAAGTATATGTTTACATCCGCCAAACCAAAAAGATCTATAAAAGTTTAGGAGATTTTTCCATATGCTCTTGCGTGTATGTTGATAAATGCCAGTCACATGTAAATTACCAGGTACATCCACAGCATTTGCTTATTTGCTCCCAAAAGTCCATAAAAGGCCAAGCTAACCAAGCTGAAATAACAAGACAACAGCAATAAAGACGGAAATCTCTGAGGGAAGTGAAAGGTATTTTGACTTGCATCTATAACAGTAAAATATATATTATTTAACAGTGTAAAGGCTGAAAATGCTCATATCTGGAACCAAATGACAGATAATGGTGAATTCAAAATATGAAAAAGAATATCACACCAGGAAACTGCTTTGTTTGTTTGTTTGTTTGTTTGTTTCAAAGCATTTCAGCGACAGTCGGCTAGACCTCTCATGGTTTAATATGGCCTCCCTGATGCCCTGTTGAAAAATCAGGAGAGTATAGGAAGCCTGATGTTGGCACACAGCACACTAGGGAGCGCTCACCTACACCATCAGTGCTCAAATATGTTCACACAGTTTGAGCAAATGAAATTATGCATGCAAGTTCTACTGTCAGGACAGAGTAATATAATACAAATATTTTTGGTTCAATACAGTTTTGAGGTTATAATAAGATCGAATTTCATTCATTATTTCTGACAGGGGCGGCTGTGGCTCAGTCGGTAGAGCGGGTTGTCCACTAATCCACGAATCGTGGGGTTTGCGGTTCGAATCCCGGCCCGGGTGATCCCATGCCGAAGTGTCCTTGGGCAAGACACTGAACCCTAAGTTGCCCCCAATGGCAAGCTAGCACCTTGCATGGAAGCTCTGCTACCATTGGTGTGTGAGTGTGCACTTGTAAGTCGCTTTGGATAAAAGCGTCTGCTAAATGAGTAAATGTAAATGTAATTTCACATGCTGTATTATGTTGTAATATTACTAAATTATTTATTTTATTTTATTTTAAATAAAGTACACTTTTCTTAAGCACGTTCGCCTCAGATCTCCAGGGTCGGGGGTTCGATTCCCGCCGGGGCCCTGTGTGTGCGGAGTTTGCATGTTCTCCCCATGCTGCGGAGGTTTCCTCTGGGTACCCCAGTTTCCTCCCCCAGTCCAAAGACATGCATGGTAGGCTGAATGGTATGTCCAGAGTGCTTGTAGTGTATGAATGGGTGTGTGATTGTGCCCTGCGATGGATTGGCACCCCGTCCAGGGTGTACCCCGCCTTGTGCTTGATGCTCCCTGGGATAGGCTCCAGGTTTCCCCGTGACCCTGAAGTGAAGGATGAGCGGTATAGAAGATTGACACTTTTCTTAACCACACAAACATGTTGATTGTGGTAAAATGCTGGGGGAAAGGAAAACCGTACTGTACTGGTGGCTCTAAAGTTAGCAGAGAGTTTTCTTGCTTTCTCGGGTTGGCTTTACTTTAGCTTTGGAGCTGGAGAATTGAGTACAATGTTTACTGGGTTTTGGGTGATTATTCCCTCACAATCGAGAGAAACTCATTTATGTATCTCTAAACGGTATTTGTGTAAAGTCATGTTTTTTTTTTCTCCACGTGTTTCTTTTTCAGGCAAGGCAGTGGCAGAAGGCTGTAGAGGTGATTTTGCTGTGGTGTTTCAGTCATAACTTCACTGTCCGGTTGTACGCATTGCTCGCTCTGAAAAGAGTGTGGGGTTTAGAGGGGGCCCGACTCCTTGCTGAAAATGAACAGAGCGGTTCGACGTCTCTGCAGGGACTAGCAACAGTTGTTGAGGCCTGCCTACATCAAGCTGAGTTCATGCAGAATACTGGGTGAGTATTATTCATTAGAATGGTCCATTTGACATGAATCATTCACTCACTGTAAAAATGTTCACATTTTCATGCAGCTGCCAGTCTGATTCAAGGCTTCTGTAGTCGTGTGTGGACAGAAAACTCATGTGTCTTCTAACAAATGAACATGGAATTGTGTGACTGCTATGTTAAAGATATTAATATTGATAAAGATTACAGCATACTCCCAGTATTATTGATGTTAAAATTTTTTATGTGTGCACGCACTGTACAGCAATGCTGTAAAGAACTGGTCCAGAATACAGGAGCATTTTTTCTTCAATGCTTTTCATCCTCTTGATGATTACAGTGTAGAGGTGAGCCCTCGCTCTTATTACACTGTTTCGTCCTTTTATGACCAGTTTCATGCTCTTACTAGAGTTTTCATTATCCTCTGGGTTTTTTTTTAGGCAAATCAAATTGTAGTCTACAATTAAAACATTCATTCTTCTTGTCTAGACAATTTTCCACACATTCCCTATTCTGTCAGAATTGGCAGAGGATGAGTACATTCCAGTGTGGAAGTTTGAGAAGCTGGTGGACTTTCAAGACAGTTCGTCTGTACCTTTGAAAAATCCAGGCAGAGACCTGAGGGAGCTGCAGCCTAGTGACTGGGTTCAGCAAGATAGAGGTAGTACCATTATCATGCAGTAGAGAGCGCTTTTATCATATGGTCAAATGGCTTAACTAATTTTAATATACTGATTAAGAGCAAATATTCAAATCAGTATTGGAATCAGTATTGTGATTGATTTTTTCGCTCAAATCAGTAGTAGTATTTTATGACAATGTCTACTAGTTGCAATATAATGTAATGCATTGTGCAGATTTTTGAAACAGACCAAGTGGATTGTGACTATCACATTACATTAACACATTAATACAGAGCCAGAGATAATATGCTAAAGCTATATTGTAGGATGTTTTACGACACTGAATTGTAGAAAGTAAACATACATGTGGTTTGTGTAGTATTTTGCATCATGTACATACAGGAGTTAAAGTGGAATTTGTAAGGGGGTGATTTGCATGTACAAAAAAATCCATAATTATTATTGGGAGAGGGGTACTGCTGCAGATGAGTCTATAGACTACAGCAATTATGATGACATGGAAGGCAAATGAAGTATTGCATGGAATATATATATATATATATATATATATATATATATATATATATATATATATATATAATATATATACACA
>JAFFST010048221.1:82630-94688 GCA_022414735.1 Noturus placidus | reverse complement strand
CCCCAAAGAATGCATGGATACGCCCATGCCCCAAAAACAAACAACAACTGAAAGAAGTTACAGTACAGGTCTGGATAAGCATCACAAATGGAGGATGCAACAGTTTGGTGATGTCCGTGGATTACTGGCTTGAAGATGTAGAAATATGTTCTTGAAGTGCTATTATGCTGGGCACAGTATGAAGCAGTTGGCAAGCAATTACTAGCAATTATGGAAGATTGTACTGCAGTCTGTAAAGCACTTTCTTTTAAATGGCCGCAACACATTTTGAATGATTTTTAAAACAATTTTAAATGCTTGTGTATGCTGCACAATGTGTTAATATGTAAGCTGTACTCTCTTTTGAAAACGACTTAAAAAGAAAAAAAAGTCAATACATGTTACTTGGTGTCGTCTCTTTAAGAAAACTACAAAGCAAATGACCCCGCCTTCATATTCACATGCAAATGAAGCTCATTTAATTATTCTAAATGCTATCCTTACTATTAAGAATGCAATTTTTACTAGTCGTAATATCATTTTCACTTGTACAAATTCCATTGTAGAAATTGGAAGTGCAATTTCCATAAATGTCATTTTCACGTGATTGCAATTCCAATTAGTAATTTATTTACCTAATTAAAAATTCTAATTTTTATTTTTCTAGTTAAACTGTATTTTCCACCATTGAAAATGAAATTCTTAATAGGAAAAATATCAATTTTGATATAGAGAATTGAAATTTTCACGTGTGGAAATTGAATTCCTGATATCAAGAAAGCCATGAAAAGCAAAAACAGCTGTGTAAAATAAAATGAATAAAAACAGAATGCAACGATATGCAAATCTCATAAACCCATAGATTATTCACAATGGAACATAGAAAACATATCAAATATTTAAACTGAGTAAATGTCCCATTTTAAGAAAGAAAAAAAAAGGTAACTTTGAAATTGATGGAGGGCGCACGGTGGCTTTGTGGTTAGCACGTTCGGCTCACACCTCCAGGGTCGGGGGTCGATTCCCAGTGCGGCCCTGCTTCCTCTGGGTACTGTGGTTTCCACCCCCAGTCCAAAGACATGCGTGTCCAAAGTGTCTGTAGTGTGTGTATGTGATTGTGCCCTGTGATGGATTTGCATTCTGTCCAGAGTGTACCCCGCCTTGTGCCTGATGCTCCCTGGGATAGGCTCCAGGGTCCCCGTGACCCTGAAGCAGAGAATAAGCGGTATGGAAGATGGATGGAAAGATGAATTTGAAGGCCGCAACAGGTCTCAAAAAAGTTGGGATGGGGAAACAAAAGGCTACAAAAGTAAGTGTTACTAAAAAGAAACATCTGGAGAAACATTTTGCAACTAATTAGGTTAACTAGGGGTTGAAGGTTTGCTCTGCAAGAACTTTGAGGTTTTTAACCAACATACTGTTAGTGATTTCTTAAGATGCATTGTTAAAATCCATCCATCCATCCATCTTCAACCGCTCATTCCTTTTCAGGGTCACGGGGAACCTGGAGCCTATCCCAGGAGGCATCGGGCACAAGGCGGGGTACACCCTGGACAGGGTGCCAGTCCATCGCAGGGCACAATCACATACACACTCACATTCATACACTACGGACACTTTAGACACGCCAATCAACCTACCATGCATGTCTTTGGACTGGGGGAGGAAACCGGAGTACCCGGATGAAAATCAGCAAAATAAAAACTTTTTTTTTTTTGAATAAAAAAGCTGGCCAAACTTCCAGATAAGATGTGGAGGAAGAAACATAATTCTGGCGAGACGTCAGAAATGTGATCAAAAGAAAAAAATGGGGAATCCCTGCCTAATTAGATCATTGTTTTAGTACTGTATAAAAGCACGAGCATTGATTGCAATTGTCAGATGATCTCTAGATGCTTTTGTGGAGTTCCAATAAAAGTCTCATTTTTTGGCACCTCAAACCCCTTGGAGAAGGTGATTTCCTACTACAGGTGTCACTAAATAGTTTTATTTGGAATATCAAAATATTTTGTAATTCTCTCTCTCTCTCATTTGGTTTGTCTCAAATAAAAACCTCAGTAGAGTTTACTCAATAGAGTAGACTCTCATTGCTCAAGTGCATTCATTCATTCATTCATTCATTCATTCTCACTAACTCTTTTATCCAGGAGAAGTACAACTTAATTCATTATTATTTATTTATTAGAAAACATTCTTTGTATAATTGTGGGGTTATTCTGACCGACCCGTCGCCTATCTTTAAGGCTTTCCCATGTACTGAACGAGTTGCCGTAGCAGCAGTGATTGGCACTCCCACATAGTCGTGGAAATATGGCGTCAGGGTACGCACGGCCGAGCTTGAACTCTGCAGACGGACAGTGAAACTGCATTTCAGGGCCATCGAACAGCTCTGTACTTGCAAAGCGCAAATGTGGAATCGGTTATTTCGTTAGGGCAGACATGTTGGAACACATGCATAAGTAGCAAAAGTCATCGTGGTATGGAGCCTTCAGGACAAGGCAGGTAAGCACAGTAGATTTGTGTTCACCCAGCCGGGACCTACATCGTGCTAAATAGTGCTCCGGGCTAACAACATGGTGCTAGAATACAAGCGCGCCTGCGCAGTAGACTGAAACAAGCTTCCTGCCATTAAGTGATCTGAGCGCAGTGCAGTGCAAGCGAATTTTGCGTGAAAGTTGAAAAGTTGTTGTTTTTTTTTTCCACGCGAAAAATGGCTATTTAAAAAGAAAGAAAGAAAGAAGCATATGCGTTTTGAGTGTAATTTAAAAACTCGACGGAAGTGCCTTTGCTGTGAGGAAGGTAACATGCATGATCATGGTGTGGTCAGTAGAAGCTAGCTAGTTAGCACGCAATGGCTTGTGCACTTCAGTATGCTCGTCACTTTTTCTTTTTTTCCCCCTCCACTGGCCTTATTTATCTCGTTCAGGGGTTGTTTCCTGCAAAGCTGTTAAATGTAATCTTATTGCATGCAGCCGTGTTTGCATAAACTTTTGCCGTGTCTTACACAATTCCTCTGCTTTACGTTAAAGCGCAGCGACAATTCTGCTTGACCCCCCCCGTACTAAAAGTGCTGTGAGTCGGACAGCCGCCCGCTGGGAAATGGCCTCTGGAAATGTGCACATTTCCTTCAATCCCCCGGGTTGCAGTTTGCCCACAGACTTGATCTCGTCTTTTGTGCTTTGAAACACACTCTCGTGCTGTATATTCATTGATATGTAAGTAGCTCGTGCTTGAGCGATGCCTGTTCTATTTATTAATGCTTGTGAAAAGGTTTATGATGATTGTACTTTCTTGAAATAATGAATTGATTACCGTATTTTCCGCACTATAAGGCGCACCGTGTTATAAGGTGCATACGCCAACTAAAGCCGCACAACGTTTTAACAGACTTTGGAACTCAGTCCACACATAAGGCGCACCGGATTATTAGGCGCGCGGCCGATTTTTGAGAACATTTAAGGCTTTTAGGTGCGCCTTATAGTGCGGAAAATACGGTACTTTGTTTGCTCGGTCCTGCTGTGCATGCGTGTAGACTTCCAGAACAGTTCTCATGCAAATCAGATGGGTTTTATTTACTTATCTGATTGTGCTTGTGTACTGGACAGTAAGTGACAGGAAGCACCAACGTGTCTACTGGACTGTGTAATGTCAAGCAGACAACAGGTATAGCAAGGTTTATGTGCTGCAACATGTTATATTGTTGCTTGTTGTTGTTTTTTTTTTTTTTTTAACAAAACAAACCCACCACCATCAGTTTTGTTTGTAGTAGAAAGCATGAGATGATTCATTTTATTATTATTATTTTTTTTAAATTATAGAACATGCTAAATATTTACAATAATACTTTTATCTTTAAAAAAAAAAATATATATATATATATATATATATATATATTTAGAAAATGAAATTTAGCTTGCGATTCAGCAGAGCTGGATGTGTGCAACGAGCAGTCATGTGTTTGCAGAATGTATTGTTCTCGTTTGATTTATTGCATCAAGCTCCACAGTGGACATGGACGGCGGTAATATAATTATTGACCTTCCTCGGATTAAGATAATAATGTGATTGCATGAGTCGCTTTTAGTCCTGTTTTACATGTTTTAGAACATAATTAGATTAAGAGCTCGCGTCTCCGACGTCCCTCCAGAATTTCACGCATCAACATAGTTCGTCTTCGTTATGGTACCGTATACAGTTTTGGGTGTTTTTATTAAAAACATTTTTACGAATGCTTCAAGTGCAGTTGATTTATTTGTTATGCTGTACGTGCAAATAAACGACTGCTTGAAGCCGTGGGCTGTGTCCTAAACCACGTACTTTCTGCTGTATAATAGCAGAGATACATGTATTTTTCCCTTCTACAGGCCTATAGTAGGAAAGTATGCGATTTGGGATTTACATTTATTCATTTAGCAGACGCTTTTATCCAAAGCGACTTACAAATGAGACACACTCACACACCAATGGTAGCAGAGCTGCATGCAAGGTGCTAGCTTGCCATCGGGGGCAACTTAGGGTTCAGTGTCTTGCCCAAGGACACTTCGGCATGGGATCACCCGGGCCGGGATTCGAACCGCCAACCCCACGATTAGTGGATTAGTGGACAACCCGCTCTACCGACTGAGCCACAGCCGCCCGATGCGGCCGAACTCTCTTGTTCACCGTAAAACTGCCGTGTGTGATCGAGTCCTGTCGCAAAATGCGGTGAAAACACTCACACGACGTTCATAATGTGATTAAGGTGTTTACATGTCTGTAATACACGTCCATAATGCGACACGTCCATAATGCGACTGTGTGTAAACACAGCTTGTGACGGTAGAATTGCCAAGGTGTATTAAGATAAAATGCTAAAAGTAATCTGTATCAACAGTGATCTCAAGAGATATGACGATAACCTGCTTATCAACTTTCATTTAGTGTTGTATTATGCCCCCGAATAATTCCTTTTGTGCCTTGTGTAGACCCCTGCGTGAGAGATGATGTCTGCCGTGCCTTCTGGTTGCAGAAACATCTACAGTCCATAGTGATTTTATTTTTATTTTTTTAACAGCTCATCAGAATTTGTTTTCTGACACGCTGCGTTGTGCTGTTTTGAAGACAGAATCAGAAAAGTGTTCGTAAATACTATAGTTTTTACCTAGAGATAAGAGAGGACTTGGTTGGGGGAGCTTCGTTTTTGTGGTCATCTTGGGTAAGCAGCTAACTCTGATATCAGTGTAGTTGACTTGCTAACGATGAATTCAACAGGATTATTTATCTGCTAGTTAGTTATCATGCCTAATTTATATTGCTTTAACATACTTGCGTAGTGTGCCAAAAATCTACATCATGAAACTGGCGCTGTCATGCTAGATATCTAGTCCATGTTCTTACTGAGTAGTTGCCGCGGTGAAGAAAGTTTTAGTTAACTAAATGTTTCCAGATTCAGAATTCAAAACACCAAAGGAGTCTATTGATAATACTGTGGGGTTAAAAAAGAGGGTAACTTTAGTGCTCCGAAGGTGGCAAAATTTTGAATGGTGACAACAAAGTGGAAATGCTGGGGAAAATTGATCTAATCTCCAATAATATGTAAAGTTCTCTCTTTTGGTATCCTGACACAGGAGATAGCATTGAAGAGTGCCTCTGCAACACTGCATGGCAATGCGGTGCAGAGGCACTTCTATATCACATTGCGTAATCCACCAGGACTAACACAAAGCAGTATCCTCTTGTGCACCTTTCTAATGGCCCTGCGAGGTCCCTAACAGTTCTTTCAAAGGGCACCTCAATGAATGGAATCTGGTGAAATGGCGCCAGATTCACCATCTTAGATTTGTGACATGCCGCACATCACCTGAGAACATTGCTGCAAATATCCGGCCAATAGAAACAAGCCATACGATGGTTCAGTGTTTTATTCTGGCCTGGCGTTATGATGAGCTGTATGGAACAGAAGTCTCTTCTTTAGTTTGTGTCCTGTGTCATTCGATAGATCCTCCATCCATCCATCTTCAACCGCTCACTCCTTTATCAGGGTCACGGGGGAACCTGGAGCCTATTCCAGGGAGCATCGGGCACAAGGCGGGGTACACCCTGGACAGGGTGCCAGTCCATCGCAGGGCACAATCACACACTCGTACCCATTCATACACTAAGGACACTTTAGATACTCCATCACTAATCAGCCTACCATGCATGTCTTTGGACTGGGAGAGGAATCCGGAGTATCCGGAGGAAACCCCCGACACACGGGGAGAACATGCAAACTCCGCATACACATGGCCCTGGCGGGACTCGAACCCCGGACCCTGGAGGTGTGAGGCGGACGTGCTAACCACTAAGCCACTGTGCGCCCAATTCGATAGATCCTATCCATAATAATTGAAAAAATATGCATTAGGGTCTTGTTGTGTGACTGCTCCTCGGGGATATCCAAGATAGGAATCCCTGTCAAGAGTGGAGGGGAAGAGCCTGTGTCTCTCTGATGCAGAGCTGATGTCGATGGCCCCAGAGCTGCCTCCTCAGCCAATGCTGCGCATATTCTGCAATGTGCCTTGATGCTACAGGACCCATCCAAAACATCTACCTAACTAATGTTTGAAAACCTGGCCAGTTTGTCCCAAGAAATAGCAGATAAGTGAGGCGAGGACTAACTGCCGCCTCAGTTTTATGCTTTTGCTTCCGGAATTTAATACTGACTGACACCAGAAGCTGTTCATGAACATCCCCATGCACACACCTTACCTTCACTAATTTCCCAATGCCCCATATTAAATCAGGCTTTTTGCTTGATCAGGGGAGCCTATGGCGTGTCAGGGATCCAATTCAGTATTCCCTCTTCCATGAAGAAACACTGAGCCTGGATTGTCCGGCTTTCCCTGCCAAGCCTGCGGACCTGCCCAACCTGCGAAATAACGTGAGGAAATTGTAGGGACTGGGGGACTAGATTGGGGGGGGGGAAGCTAAAACCAGTAACCTTTGTCAGCTGCACATCTTTGTCAAGGAACACAGGCCTGTGGCACTGTACCCACTTCGCCGTTCTTGTTGGGAATCGAGCTTTTGCTTGAATTACTCCAGTAGCACTAGTTTAATGATCTAGTCTGTGTCCCGCTTATCCCGCCAGCTCTCAGCCTGCTCCTATGCAAGGTCTTCAAAGCACAGTGGCTGCTCATGGCGCAGGTTGAGTAGTGCTTGATGTTGGTTTTGGTGGAGGAGTCCTTCTAATGGGAATTTTTCCACGGCACCAAAATACAACAAAAACTCGCAGTATTCGCACCATCAGGTTCAAGTTCATGCTTCTTTGTATATGTTTTTGTGTCTTACACATTGTGCCAAGTCTCTTGCTCAGAGTAGTCTCTGAAGGCACAATAAATACATACAAGTAAACTTGGGCTAATAAGACACAGAAGAGAATCAACATGGATTACCTGCCAGTTCGACCCACCTTCCCTATTTTCACAGCTGACACTTGACCGTGCCCCTACCGCCTTACTTAGTAGGTTGTTGTGGACGATTATGCACTTCCTCATCCAATTCCATTTTACGTCGTGTTTTTCACTTTGTGCTTCAGTTAAATGGAAACTCTACAGAAATCCATTGAAAAAAAAAAACAACAACAAAAAAAAAAACGGCTGCATATATGCTGTGCTCTTTATTTGCAGTCATAATCTACAAAATTGCCATGAAAAATAAAGCAGGCAGATTGCCACCATGCTTGATTGTAGGTATGATGTTCTTTTTGTGGAATTCTGTGTTGTAACGGGACCCCTGTCTTCCAAACAGATCCACTTTCAACTCATCAGTCCACAGAACATTCTCCCAAAGCGTTTGAGGATCATCAAGGTGTGTTTTGGCAAAATTCAGTCAAGCCTAAATGATGTTCTTGGTTAGCAGTGGTTTTCACCTCGCCACTCTTCCATGGACGCCATTTTTGACCAGTGTCTTTCTGATAGTGGAGTCATGAACAGTGACCTTTATAGATGCAACAGAGGCATGCAGTTCTTTGATGTTGTCCTAACCTCTTTTGTGACTTGTTGGATAAATCTGGAAACACTTTTTCACAGCTCTGTGCAGCATATCTTAAATAAATAATTGATAAATTAACCCAAAAATGTGATTGATTATTATCAAATGTAAATGATCAAATGAGACATCATTTGCTCCTTTTTTTTTTGATAGTTTTAGTTTTAAAATTTGACTCTGAATGAAAATAGACACTCCAAGTAAAATGTCTGAACTTTATTAAAAAAATTACAGTACTGACTTTGCCTTGAAAATGTACTATACTTTTAAAAAATTAAATAAGTATTAATATATATTAACTATTAATAAATATTAAAGTAAATAAGAGCTGTACATCCAAAATGAATAAAAAAAAAACTTCAAATAACACAACAAACTTTCAGTTTTTATTTCGCCTCTAAAGGACACTCTCCTATTGTATGATGACAGCGGCCCCTTTTGAGAAACGGATAACCGATAGTTCCAGCAATCATTTTGCCGAAAAATCGATCAGTCTACTTGTGGCTAATTATCCTGTTGGATTGTGAACCTCTGCTTCTTGTTCCATCTGATTTTCTTGTATCTCTTGTAGCTGAATTTATCAACTGTTCAATGATTAAGATGAGTGCAAACAAAGATTATTAGTTGTGCTATTGTCCTGTAATTTTTAAGAAGATATTCATGGTGCACAAAGCAGGGACACCAGCAAGACTATCTATGACTGCATAACTAATAATCATAAGGTAAGAGTCATAAGGTAACAGACATGAGGGTACAATGGGAAATAAAGTGCCCAGCCATACCACCATCAACAAACTCGAGTAAATGCGTGAGGGTGGAACTCCATAGGGTTTATTTATTTATTTATTTATTTATTTATTTATTTATTTATCTATCTATCTATCTTTTAAAATAAGCGAACCATTAATACTTTGGAAATGTTTTGATGGCTCTACTGAAGTTAGCACAGGCATAGTTTCCCATTCAGCTGATGGCTGTGAAGTATGATCTGCAAGGATTTATTGGGTTTCTATCTTATTTATAGCAAATACATAATCAGCCACTTCATGACTTTGTGGGAGGTCTTGGCATGGCACACACCAAGGGCACATCTAGATATCCCAAAAATTCTAGCCCAGAGCAAGTCTTTGAAGTAAAGTGGATTGGTCATTTGCGCAGTGATTGTAGCACCATATGTTTACAGACCATTAAAGAAGCTGGAACACTATAAATTAATGGAGAATGCATAAGAACAGAAAGTAAATGCAGCAATAATTGCCAATAGTAATTATAGATGATTGAGTCTAAATGATGGGAGTGTGTGTTAATCAGGTTGTCCACACCAGATTTAGCTTATTAACATTTTTTCCTTGAATTAATATGGGTGTGTTGGAACAGGGGAAACACTAAAACGCGCAAGACAGGGGTTACTCTGTACTCTGTAGTTGAACGAACCCGGAGTTGCAGAGTATATTTTGTGTTGACAAACTCAAACAAATCCAACCCTGGTTAATTAAGGATAACAGGTTTCATGATGCTGGCTATCAACTTTCTCAGTCAACCCAGGTTTTAACTCTCAGTCCAATGTTTTACTAGGCGTGCGCATAAAGATTAAAGCCAGACATTGGCAGTAAACAGCCAGTATTGTTCAACGTGGAAGAAGGCCGGTGTGTATACTTCTAGTCGAAGTGCAAGAAAATATTCTGTGGAAATATGAGGAATTTAAACCTACACTAACCACAAAAAAAGGCAACACCGTTGTGGCTGTCAAAGCTCAGGAAAACTACAGATTGTGTAAATGAGTAAGTTTACTTTTATAGGCTCATAATGTGAATATATGGATTGAAAAGTTATAACCCCAACATATTTCATGTAATTTAATTTAATGCAGGGGTCTTCAATGTTTCCAGGCCAAGGACCCCCAAATTGATGGCGAGATGGATCGGGGACCCCCTAATTATATTTATTGTATGGAATTGTATCAAACTGGTTCCAAAACTTTCGCGACCCCCATGCAGTACCTCCGCGGACCCCCTAGGGGTCGCGGACCCCCTGTTGAAGATCTCCGATTTAATGTATATAGAGAACCTTTTCTGGTACTGTATGGAAGTGTTTCTCATCCTGTGCTCAGATTTCCTATGGTGTTCCCCAGGGTTCTAGTTTGGGTCTTCTCTTTTCTTTGTATATGCTTCCACTAGGTTATATCCGTGAGAGACACAACACATTGTATAATTTCTATGCCGATGACACTTAGCTTTATCTTCCTGTGAAAAATAATAGTTGCTCTGTGTCTAGGCCGTTTGACTGTCTGCATTACAAAATGCTGGTGGAGATGAATTTTTTACAAATAGGCAACGATCAAATGGAAATAATTGTCTTTGGTCCACCAGCTCTGTTCTGACATGTCCGTGAGCTTGGGCCCATCTCTTCTAATGTACGCGAATGTGTCCAAAACCTTGGTGTCATTTTTGATTTCACACTGTGTTCTAATCAGCAGATTAGTGCTGTTGTAAAAAGCAGTTTCAGTTACGATCTATTGCTAGAATCAAGATGATGCTCTCTAAGGACTTTGAAACGGTTATTCTTGCATTTATAACATCTTTTGGACTATTGTAATTCATCTTTCTAGGTTTGCCCAGAACAGCTGTAGATCGTTTGCAGTTGGTACAAAATGAGGCAGCCAGATTACAGACTGGCAGTAAAAAACATAAGCACATTACACTACCTTCACTGGTTACCGGTTAAGTATGTGTTGATTTTACAATTTTGCTTTTTGTTTTTAAAGCCTTGCATGGGCTTGCTCTTCAGTATATTTGATCATCTCACCCTGTACACTGCTCCAGAATCCCTTCTATCATTCCGTCGTTGACTACTCTCAGTTCCTCATTCACGTTTTAAGGCTAAAGGTGACCGGGCTTTCTCAGTCAGTACGTTTACATGGAAAACAATAATCCGACATAAACCCGATTAAGGCCATACTCTGATTACGAATCTAGCGTGAAAACGGAGATTATTGATTACTTTAATCCGATTAAAGTCATACGTTATGTAAACACAAATCAAATTAAGACGTGTGGAGTATTCCTGTTTTAGTCACATTATCGACGTACATCACAGACATGTAAACACCTTAATCGCACTATTAACGTCATGTTGGAACTTTCACCGCATTTTGCAACAGGACTCTATCACACGGCAGTGCTCAATCGTTTGAAGGCAACCAAGAGAGCACGGCTGCGTCCCAAACCACGTACTTGTATAGTAGGTGAAATGCATGTATTTCTGCTACTACAGTGCCTTGCGAAAGTATTCGGCCCCCTTGAATTGTTTGACCTTTTGCCACGTTTTAGGCCTCAAACATAAAGATATAAAACTGTAATTTTTTGTGAAGAATCCACAACAGGTGGGACACAACCATGAAGTGGAACGAAATTTATTGGATATTTCAAAGTTTTTCAACAAATAAAAAACTGATAAATTGGCGTGCAAAATGATTCAGCCCCTTTACTTTCAGTGCAGCAAACTCTCTCCAGAAGTTCAGTAAGGGTCTCTGAATGATCCATTGTTGACCTAAATATGTAATGTTCATAAATAGAATCCACCTGTGTGTAATCAAGTCTCCGTATAAATGCACCTGCTCTGTGATAGTCTCAGAGGTTCGTTTAAAGCACAGAGAGGATCATGAACAAGGAACACACCAGGCAGGTCCGAGATACTGTTGTGGAGAAGTTTAAAGCAGGATTTGGATACAGAAAGATTACCCATCATTAAACATTAAACATAAAAGATTAAACATCCCAAGGAGCACTGTACAAGTGATAATATTCAAATGAATGGAGTATCAGACCACTGCAAATCTACCAAGACCCGGCCGTCCCCTCTAAACTTTCAGCTCATACAAGGAGAAGACTGATCAGAGATGCAGCCAAGAGGCCCATGATCACTCTGGATGACCTGCAGAGATCTACAGCTGAGGTGGGAGACTCTGTCCATAGGACAACAATCAGTCGTATACTGCACAAATCTGGCCTTTATGGAAGAGTGCAATGAAAGCCATTTCTCAAAGATATCCATAAAAAGTGTCGTTTAAAGT
>JAFFST010048221.1:49706-62267 GCA_022414735.1 Noturus placidus | reverse complement strand
ATTTTTTTAATCCTAAGAACCAACGATTTATGAAGGAAAATCATTGAAATAAACAAGGTTGCCCAAACTTTTGCAGACCACTGTACATGCATATATACACATACATACATGCATATATATATATATATATATATATATATATATATATATATATATATATATATATATATATGTGTGTGTATATGTGTGTGTGTGTGTGTGTATATGTGTAACATAAACAATCCCTGGATTCTCTGGGTGAAGACGAGTTCAACGCATTCTTATATATCACTTACTGCTTAATAAGATTTTCCGCCATCTTGGATTGTCAAAAATAGTTTTTGCTACTCCTACAAATTTTGTCCAATCATCACCAAATCTGGCATACATCATCTTCAGAGTAAGCCTCACTTTGATGTTCCAAATGACTTGCCTGTAATGTGTCAACAAATCTCACGGTGAAACCACCATTAAGGAAGTGAGCCTGTATCTCAGCCAAGACCTTCCACACTGGTACAAATCTTGGTAGGGTTTTCAGGCTGAGACTATGCAACAAATTGCACGACAACGGCACTTACTGGACAAAAGTTACAATAACGTAGATATTATTACAGTATGTACAAAAACAATGTTATGTACAACAACAATAAAATACTTCCATCTAAGTGCCATTTTTGTTGTTGCTCCAAATTTTGTCCAATCTTCACCAAATTTGACTCGCATAATCTTGGGACCTGTCTAAACTAAACTTATCCAACAAACTCGATATTCAAAACCATTTTCCCATAATGGACTGGAAAATGCGTGAACTACAAATCATTCTGGAATCCCTTTGCCTATTGTTATGGCTCTACTTTCTTGCAATTGCTTTTGGAACAATTGTCGCATGTTTGTGAATGTGCAGCTCACAGAGCCTGGGTGCTTGGCCTTCAAAATGCTGCTTGCCGCTTTAATTGAACTGAATTTAAAAAAAAAAAAAGAATTTTTTTTTTAGTATTTATTTAATTAAATTTTTTACTTTTATTTCATTATCGTGGTTTTTACCTTTACATACAAGCAGACTGTATAAATTAATATATATTAAATAATATTAAATATTATATAAATTTTCCTGTTTCTAGCTTAATATAATAATTCACTGAAATGTTCAGCACTGGTTTAATCTTGTGCAATAAACCACCTGCAGTTAACAATTTTATTGTTACCTAAATTGCACGACTAAAGATTCAAGATATGAGTATGACTTGACACTTTACTTTGACTTTAATTGATTCCAGAGATGAAATATAACTTCTGAATTTATATTCAGTGTGTAATATACTGTATATCAGGGGTCGGGAACCTTTTTGGCTGAGAGAGCCATGAACGCCACATATTTTAAAATGTATTTCTGTGAGAGCCATACAATATGTTTTTAAAACATGTGTTTTATGTGTGTATTCTATGTAAGACCAACACTTTTAAAGTACAATAAGTCTCTGAATTAGTTTTAATAACGTTGTTATGCTGTTGCTAACCAATGATGAATAATGTACTTCTTACCATTAATGCGACTTCTGGTGCTGCATGGTTTTGCGGATGGCTTTGTCGTCTGGTTGACGTGGTGAGGTTAAGCTTCATGCAGGCGTTGAGACTTCCATTCGTTAAACAAGATCGTAGGTTGGTCTTAATGTTCTTCAGATGTGAGAAAGACTGCTCACATGCATACATAGAGCCAAACATGGTCAAGACACAAATACTCACACGCTGCAGTGTGTGATATGTGACGGGAAGCGCGTTCCAAGTTTTGACAATCAGCTGGTCCGCGGGTTGAAGTTTTTTAATTTCTCCCCATTTGTGTTTGCTCGCCAACTCTGCTTGCTGTAGTGCAAGTCTTTCCAAATCTTCATTCAGTGACTTGAACTTATTCACCCACATGTCTGAGGCCTTCAGGTCAGCAGCTTGTATCTCAAAATCTCTGACGAGGACACCAGGGATGTAACTCAGGTCGGCGCTGTCCATTGCACACTCGTGTAGATGGGTCATGAACTTAAAAAGACGAGTGCGCTCACGAAATTCTCCAAAGTGCGCTTTGAATGACTGCAGGAGATTAGATGTGAAGCCCGCTAGCTGCTGAAGATCAAGATGTTGAGCAGGGTCACTTGCTGTGCATGCATCTTTAAACTCTCCCAGTTTTTCAAAGTGTAGTAAACGACCTTTTTCAATGTCGGCGATGAAGAGTTCTAGCTTGTTCTCAAATGCAAACACTGCTTGTTGAAGGGATACGACTGGATTTCCAATGCCTTGCATTTTCACATTGAGCTGGTTCAGATGTTCAGTCATGTCCACGAGATAGTAGAACTTCAGGAGACTCTCAGTGTTCGCTAACTCAGGATTTTTTCCATTTCAAGAAAAGTCCGGATTTCGCTCAGACAAGCCGCGAAACGGCTGAGCAACTTCCCTCTTGACAAGCAACGCACATTGCTGTGCAGAAACAGACCAGGATAATTACTCCCAACTTCATCCAGCAGTGTTTTAGACTGGCGATCATTTAAAGCTCGGGCAACAATAAAGTTGACCACCCGAATGACCAGCCACATAAACTCACCAAGCTGCTCGCCACACAACTGGGCACAAAGCGCCTCCTGATGTAGGATGCAGTGAAAACTTAGGATGGGACTCTTTTCATGTTCACGAAGAAGCACTACGAAATCCTCTGTTTTTCCCACCATGCACGGAGCACCATCAGAAATAAGTTTATAATAATTTATCAATTTGTATAGCGCTTTTTACAATAGTACATTGTCTCAAAGCAGCTTTACAGAAATATCATTTTACATTTTTACATTTACAAGCAACTTACTAATGAGAGCACATTCGCACACCAATGGTAGCAGAGCTGCCATGCAAGGTGCTAGCTAGCCATTGGGGGCAACTTAGGGTTCAGTGTCTTGCCCAAGGACACTTCGGCATGGGATCACCCGGGCCGGGATTCGAACCGCCAACCCCACGGTTAGTGGATTAGTGGACAACCCGCTCTACCCACTGAGCCACAGCCGCCCCTATTTATCCATTGGTAGATTTTTTTTCTTTAGCGAGCTCAGTGAAAGACTTGAATAAATCCTCCCCTCTTGTTGTCCCTTTCATAGGTAAAACAGCAAGACTTTCCTCACGTAGTGTGTCACCGACAGCATACCTTGCAATCATGCTGAACTAGGATACATGGCTTACGTCTGTTGACTCATCCAAAGCAAGAGAAAAGATTGGTGCTGCATTTATGTCCTTCACTTGTGTTGCCTCAATTTGATTTGCCATCATGATGGTAGGATCGTGAACAGTTCTTTCAGACAGAGACATGTCTTTTATTCATTTGATTATCTTGTCTTTATCCGAAAAGTCGTCAAAAAGTTAATTGGCAACATCAAGCCTGAATGTTTTGGCATACTCTCCATCTGTGAATGGCTTTCCGTTTCTCAATTGCTAAAGCACCAGCAAAGCCAGCCGAATTCCAGTCACCTTGTTGGGTCCAAACACGGAGTTGCTGCTGACTAGCTTGCACTCTGCACAGTAGCTCTTGACATGCTTTCTTCCTGCTGTCCCCCGCAGGATATTTCGATGCAAATGTAGTATGGCGTGTGTCGAAGTGCCGCTTTTATATTTGACCGTTTCATCGATGCAATTTTATCATTGCATTTTCCACAAAGGCGAATTCCTCAGTCCATTCCTGCTGAAAAGCACCATACTCCTCATCTTTTATTCTTTTAGCCATCTTCGATAAAAGGTTTTCTGCAATTAGCTAACTGACTACTTGATTAAAAGGAGGGAAGTTTACTTCCTGACTGTTAGGCTACGGCCAGCAGATGGCGATGCAGCACGAACTATGCTCGGTCACGTGACTCTTTGTTTTGGTTGACGTTTGCTTCTTGCTCAAACACTGACTGAAGTAATTATGATTTGTCCCAGGTGTTTGTTTTAGTCTTAATTATGTTTCCTATTTAATGCCCTTGGTTACAGCGCACGGGGCGCTTTATTGTTTGAATGTTTGCCTAATGCCTGTTTGTTTGGATAATGTTCATGTGTTAGTTTGCAGCCATACTGGGAAGCCTTAGCGGCTAAGCTAAGCCTAGTTTAGCATGCTAGGCTTTCACTGTTTAGCATTTCAGGCTAAGGCTTAGCCGATTTGCCTTAGCCGGAAATGCTAAACAGTGAAAGCCTAGGATGCTTAGTGGTCTTCGTTTATGTGTTTGTTGCTTTTGAATAAAGACGTTACTCTTGCACCTGCTTCCAGCCTCTGTTTTGTAACACTGACCTCACAACAACCCGTGTACGTTACGCATTATCCAATAAAAATGTGGTGTTGTCCCAGAGGACAGCTGTGATTGGCTCCAGCCACCCGCAACCATGAACATGAGCGGTAGGAAATGAATGGATTGGAATACATGAGAATGTTTTATATTTTTAACGTTATTATTTTTTTTATTAAAGATTTGTCTGCGAGCCAGATGCAGCCATCAAAAGAGCCACATCTGGCTCGCGAGCCATGGGTTCCCGACCCCTGCTATATATAGTACTGTGAAAAAGTATTTCCTGATTTTTTTTTTTTTCCACCGGTCTTTGTGTATATCTCGTACTAAATAGTTTTAGATCTTCAAACGAAATACAACAGAAGCAGCTTCAGTAAACAAACTTGTTTTAATTTTTTATTGAAGGAAAAAAAAAGTAGCAGCAGTAACTGCAACCAAAAGCTTCTGATAACTGGAGCTCACCACACACACACACACACTAGGGGGGTTTCAAGCATGAACTAGTGCTTTAAGGTCCTTCCCAATTGCGTTAATTAATTTAGCGGAGGTGTTAATTTATTCAGAGGTGGACTTACTCATATTCTATGGATCACTGTCTTAATGCATAATCCAGTTGTGCTTGAGTTTCAACTTAGGGACTGATGTACTGGACATTCTCCTTTATGGTTGATTTATTTATTTATTTAGGATTTTGTGTTTACTCTGGTTGCCTTTGTCTAATCTTAGATTTTGTTTTCAATTTTGATTCCTTTAATTTAGTATGGGAGATACTAAACACACACACAAAAATAGAAGAAATTAGGATGTACTTTTTCACAGCACTGTATATGTTCATGGATTCTGGGAAATAACAGATTTGTTTGTAACTGTGTTGCAGTTGGTGCGTGAGTGTAAGGAAGTACTGAAAGGTGGGCTCTTGATGAAGCAGTACTACCAGTTCATGCTACGTGGCATCATATCTGACTCACAAGGACTGCAGACCAAGGCCAACATTGATGAGTTTGAGGAAGATCTCCACGAAATGCTAGAGGCAAGTTATGGGTTGACCTTTATTAAATGTATCCAAGCAGTATTGCTAACAAGATATTATTTTCTGTTGTCACAATAAATAGCCTCTTCTCCTTTTTATACTAATGTGTGTGTGTGTGTGTGTGTATATACGAGTATCCAAATATATATATAGTCATGAGGTCATATGACAGACCACCAGACCATCATAAGCTCATGATCATAAGATTGAGAGTTCATATACCAGAACCCATTCCTGGGCTCCTAAACAAGGCCTATAGAAGACGTAGAAGCCTTTATTTGTCTCAATTACATTACAGCACAGTGTAATTGGAGATGAGGAGGGTGGTGGACGACCATGGAGTGCTGTAAATGTAAGGAATAGAAGTTTGTATATATCCTGGGATGACACAGGCAGCCCATATAATTGATGGATAGTGGGTGTAATATGAGCCAACTGCTTAGTGTACGCGAGGACCCTAGCAGCTGAGTTTTGAAGTTGCATTTTATTAATTGTTTTTTTGTTTGTTTATTTTGTAGATACACCATTGAAGAAGGAATTGCATTGATCTAGATGAGAGATTATGAAAGCATGGACCACGGTTTTGGCATCTTTCAGTTAGAGATAGGATCAAAGTCAGGCTGAATTACGGAGCTGAAGCAAAGCACTGTTTGTTAGTGACCTAATATGGGGCCCAAAGAAAAAAATGTCTAGTAGAGAGATGGGATGTCATCCAAGCTAGAGCACTGCCAGAAATGCCAATGAAAGACAGACAAGAAAGAAGAATATGATGGTTCACAATGCCAAAGGTTAAGGTCTAGGAGAATAAGGATACTGAGGGTACCAGAGTCAACAGACAGAAGGAGGTCATTGATGACTTACAAGAGCTGTCTCAGTGCTTTACAGTGCTTTATCAGGCTGGAAAGACTTGAAAAATTGTTGGTATCAAGGTAGTTTTGTAATTGGTTGACCACCACTCATTCCAGCAGTGTAAAGTGAAATTGGAGATTGGAAATAGATATGTAATTAGAGAGCTTCATGTTGCTTAAGATTTGGCATAATCACAGTAGTTTTAATGTGGAGACTAACAGAACCAAGAGACTTATTGATGAGGTGGGAGATGGGGTGTTGGATAATAGATGAACAGGCCTTGATAAGGCAGGTTGAAACATTATAAAACTGGCAGTTAGAAGATTAGATTTATTCATGAGTACAGAGTTTGAATCAATGGTTGCAAAGTGGTTCTAAATGAATCGGAGATGTAGGGGAAGCTGAGAAGTGTTGGTAGATTGCAAAAATTTTGAGACTGAAAAAATTAAGAAAAGCTCCACATTGGTCCACAGAGCTAGTGGTAGTTAAAGCAGGTGGCTTAAAGTTTATAGTAGCCAAGAGGGCTTTGGGTTCATCACTGCCACTGCTAATGACGTAGGTGTAAAGAGAGGAGCAAGCTGCATTTAAAGCATCTCTGTACACTTGAGCTAATGATCATGGTACAGACGTTGAAGCTAGTCTGCCTGCGTAAACGTTCAAGACGCTTACTTGCAAATTTCATTGCACAACGTTCCAGTGTAAACCAAGGAGAGGTATGAGTGGTTGGGACCAGTCAGGTCTTAAAAGTAGCAAGGTCATTGAAAGTAGTAGAAACAAAAAGATTATAGGATGTCCGCATGGAGAAGATTAATCATAGACTGGAGAGCTTAGTTATATCTGCGAAAGGGGCAGACTGTAGAGCTGTCAAGAAGATTGAAGGATCAACAGATTTTGTGTTACCGAAAACTGTGTATGCAGCTCATTTGCTCTCTATGTCCTGCTGTAATGAATAAAGGAAGATGTTTCAAAAACTAAACCTGAACCAAATGACCAAATACTTCCCCACAGTTATGGTAAAGCTCAATGATGTATGCAGGTTTATTTTGGCTACATGCGCAGTTGGATTGAGATGTTGCAGCAGCTTCCACAAGCTTCCCACAGCCTGAAAAACCTACTTGAGGAGGAGTGGAATTTCACCAAGGTCATCACTCCATACATACGTGGTGGAGAAGCTCAGTCTGGGAAGCTCTTTTGGTAAATTACTGTTCTTTAATCCTTTCAGAGTCTTTAAACCTTTTGCACGTTTTCAACCCCTCAGCCAGTTGGACTTTAGGTGCCATTTTACAGATAAACATAGCTGCTTCAATTGATCATCACTTTTTGTGGAATCATTCAGAATTTATTTTGGACTTTTAGCTGAGTTATCAAAGTTTTCCTTCCTTGATTCCAGTGACATTGCTGGCATGCTGCTGAGATCAACTGGGGACTTTCTGGACACAGGCCTTCAGAAGATTTATGACGAGTTTTGTGAAAGTTCTGATGGCAGTACTGCCTTGGATGACATCAGGTAGATTGTTAAATGATAAAAACCACTGCAACATGCTGTGGTGCTTGAAAGTTTGTGAAATCTTTGGAATTTTCCATATAGCTGCATAAATATGACCTAAAACAACAACATAAGTCCCAAAAGTAGACAAAGAGAATCCAATTAAATAAATGTGAGAAGATTATACTTGTTCATTTACTTATTGAGGAAAATGATCCAAGATTACAAGATATCTGTGAGTGGCAAAAAGTATTTGAAACTTTTGTTTTCAGTATCTGGTGTGTCCTCCTTGTTGATCAATAACTGCAACTAAACATTTGCGGTAATTGTTGATCAGTCCTGCACATTGTCTTGGAGGAATTTTAGCCCGTTCCTCAGTACAGAACAGCTTTAGCTCTGGGATGTTGATGGGTTTCTCACATGAACTGCTTGCTTCAGGTTCATTCACAACATTTCTATTAGATTAAGGTCAGGACTTTGACTTGGCCATTCCATCGTGGACAGATGTCCTGACATTTTCCTTTAGAAATCGTTGATATAATTCCGAATTAATTGTTCCATCAACGATGGCCATCCATCCTGGTCCAGATGTAGCAAAACAAGTCCAAAACATGATACTGCCACCACCGTGTTTCACAGATGGGATAAGGTTCATATGCTGGAATGCAGTGTTTTCCTTTCTCCAAACGTAATGCTTCTTATTTAAACCAAAATTCTATTTTGTCCCATCCATCCACAATTTCTTTTCCAACAGCCTTCTGGTTTGTCCCTGTGCTGTAGGCAATCTGCTTGCAATCCTGCCATGCACACCATTGTTGTTCAGTGTTCTCCTGATGGTGGTGTAATGAACATTATTAACCAATGTGAGAGAGGCCTTTAGTTGCTTAGAACTTACCCTAGGTTCCTTTGTGATCTTATGGACTATTACATGTGCGATCACTCTTTGAGTGATCTTTGTTGATCGACCACTACTTTTGGAGTATAACAATGATATTCAATTTCCTCCATTTGTACTGCAGATTGGTGGAGTCTATGTAGAGGTGGTTTTGTAACCTTTTCCAGCCTGATGAGCATCAACAACTATTTTTTTTTTCCCCCTGAGGTGCTGAGAAATCTCTTTTGTTCATGTTATGATACACTTCCACAACCATGTGTTGTGAAGATCAGACACTGATGGATCCCTGTTTTTTAAATAAAATGGGGCTCTCATTCACACCTGATTGTTATCCCATTGATTGAAAACACCAGACTCTAATTTCACCTTCAGATTAACTGCTAATTCTAGAAGTTCACATACTTTTCCCAATCACATATGTAATAATGGATCATTTTCCTTAATAAATAAATGTATAACATTTTTGTCTCATTTGTTTAATTTGGTTCTCTTTGTCTACTTTCTACAATCTGATGATGTTTTCGGTCATATTTATGCAGAAATTTAGAAAATTTTAACATGTTTGCATATATTGAAGCACCACTATATCAAAATGTGCTAGTTACAAAATATTTGGAGATGAACAGATTGAAAGTTTGAGGTTTGTGTGTTTATTACTTGACTTACAAATGGTTTATGACTGGCCACACAGGCGAGTTGTGATTGAGACGAGTCGCTCTCTCAAAGAGCTTTTCCATGAGGCTAGGGAGCGGGCGTCTAAAGCACTGGGCTTTGCCAAAATGCTGCGTAAGGTAGGACAGTCAAATCTCTTTTATTAATCATCTTTTGTGTTTGTTATTGATCACACACACCTTCTGTCCAATCACTTTTATTTGATAAAGTAACTGCCACTTTTAATTTCCATGGTTGCTGGTCATCACTCTGTAGCTGTGTAAAACCAAAAGTCCATATTATTTCCTTATTGTTTAATCGTTTCAACAAAAAGTGTTGTTTTTTTTTTATTAGCATGTCTATGTTCTGACCCCCAAATCAACTGACACGATGATTATGAAATCTTTCATTAGCTGAGTCTGTTGATCTAGAGTAGAAAGAATAGGCTGTGGTTGAGAGAACCACTGCTCTAAATTAATATTCAATTCAATTTTATTTGTATAGCGCTTTTTACAACAGACATTGTCTCAAAGCAGCTTTACAGGAATATAAACACAATACACACATAGTAAAGGTGAGAAATTATCCAAACTGAGCGAGCCACTGAGTGGCGACAATGGCAAGGAAAAACTTCCTAAGGTGTTAAGAGGAAGAAACCTTGAGAGGAACCAGACTCAGAAGGGAACCCATCCTCATCTGGGTAACAACAGATATTCTTAATACAGAAAATAGTATTGAAACCTAAATGACTTAAAACATTATTTTCTATTTCTTTAAAGGTGTGTAGGTGTATAGTGGTTGCATCTTTTCCTCCTTTTTTAAATTATTATTAGGGGGCCTAGCATTACATACATGGAACCCTGTTGATTTCGTTAGATTTTTGTTTTACAGACCAAACCATAGGTCCTACAGACATGAAATTTGGTCAGTATACTTGAACGTCTAATGACTGGGGAAAAATAACTAGGCATGTGTATTCCCAAAGAGATCTTGCAGAGCAGCCTTGAGGAAGTTCCCGACCATTCTATTAATACCAGACATACACTTGTTCAGTTTTAAATCATTCACAGTCTGCACAACTCCAAGACAAAATTACACAAGATTTTTCTAGCTCTTTCTCCTCTCTGTGACTAATGCAAATTGTATGATACTGATTTGTGTCATAGCATTGTTCTATTTCCCATAATACAGTGTTATTGGTCTAAAGTTTTTAAATGCTTTAAAAAAATACTTCAAATTAAAATTTTGCTACATCCCCCTTTCATTATATTATGCGTGTCAGATTCCTTAAATCCAATAAGCACAACACAAGTTTCTTGCATATGGGTTAATTACAGCCAAAAAACTACTACTATTATTTTGGAAGAAAAGTGAGATTTCCACTGTTAGTGTGGCTCAAGGAATTGACGTTCACCCTACATCCTCGAACAAATTAGATTACCCCCTCTTTTTTTTTTTTTTTTTAGTTGGATTTTATCTTTAACAGGCAGTTAGCAGGGTTTGTTATGACACAGACTCATAGTGGGATTCAAGAGCAGGTAAAGTGGTAGTTTATTAGGAACACAGACAAATCTAAAATGATAGACGATAAACAGTCCAGGGTCAAGCGATCAGCAAACAGAGAATCAGAGGCACAGACAGTAATCAGAAACATGGGCAAAGGCAAAGATCAAAACCAAGAAGCAATAAACAATAACAACGGCTTGGTAATAACAGAAACTGAGCAATTACTTCAGTGAGGCTGTACCAAAAGGAGGTTTATATAGTGCACAGGCTGTACCAAAAGGAGGTTTATATAGTGCACAGTGATAAGTGTGTAATTGAGTACAAGTACAGTCAGTCATGTGATGTGGTCAGGTGGCTGATGGGAGTTGTAGTCTCTAGTCCCTTTTCCGGTATTTATATAACAGAACTCCCCTTTAATGCATGGCTCCCAAAGCACGTGATAAATTAAGGAGGGAGTCCTGCAGATCCATACAAGATGTTCCTAAGGATTTCCAAGTTCATTCGAGTGTCAGAAAGAGGACGCTTGACGTGTTCTCTGGGGTACAGATACGGGACGTATGTACCTCAGAGAGATGACACGATATCCCCAGCCTGGCTTGGGAGTGGAGCGACGGCTACCACGCAGCCAGCGGGGGGAACAAAGCTCAAGGCAGAGCCCGAGGGGGGAGCGACGCTAACCATGGAGCTAGAGGGGCGAGTGACGTCCTCAGCCAAGCAGGAAGGCGGAACGACTTTTCACCTGACCCCACGATATAATTTTCAATTCAATTTTATTTGTATAGTGCTTTTTACAATAGACATTGTCTCAAAGCAGCTTTACAGAAATATCAACAGATATTAAACCACAATTTTCCACCAAATAGTTTTTTCTATCATTTTAAGATTTTTTAAAAAACTTTAGTTTTTAACAGCCCACAATTTATGTTCAGTCTTCATCAAATTTGGCTGAGATGGTTTTGAGACTAGCCTCCACAAAAGTTATCAGAAGGTTTTTTGATATTCAAAAGTGTTTATCTGTAACACACAGACAATTAGGACATTAAAGCCGCCAACCATGATGTGAAGCCGCATCTTGACAACAGCATGGACTGAATCTTGAGAATACGTATTGGGATGGCACCCCCAGGATCCCCAAACTTTTTTTTGTTTTGTTTTCCCTGATCTAATGACAGCTGGTGTAAAAACTATTCTTGGCCACCTTTTGAGTTTTATAAAAATTTGGAATTTCTTGAAAACCCTTTAAATTTTTTCACAGATCAATTTATGTCCAACTCTCACCATTTTTGGTTCAGATCATCTTCAGGCCAAACGGCACAACATTTATTAGATGGATTTTTTTCATACAAATGACCTTGCATAATCAAACCGAATCCAACAGTATATCGCACATGCTTGAGACCCACGGCAAGTAAAAAAAAAAAAAAGTGTAATGTAAAGTCCTTACATGTATGCACAGCGCACACAGTTTTTCCTTTGTCATTTACCTCAGTGTTGACTTTTTCAAAATACTGATTAAAATGCATTTGTGCCAGTCTTTCTTTTTGGCTCAGCGCAACACCTTCTTTTTTTAATGAGATTTTTTTTCAGCTTATGAAAACAATCTCAAGGAAAATTTTTCCAAAGTCCTAGTTCAGATTGGACTTTTTTCATTGGGAGGTTACCGTATAATAAAGGCCATTATTAGCATTATATTAACATGAGATGTATTTAGTAGGCATGGAATGTTTTGTGTGACAACCAAGCATACATCGTGAAGACCCTATCTTTGAGATTTATACAGAGACCATTATTTTGTGCGAATCGATCATAATTACTACAGATGTTCTCTGGAAACATTACTTAATAGACATGTGTCCTAAAATCTTATCCAGCAAAATGGAGA
>JAFFST010048221.1:11469-45334 GCA_022414735.1 Noturus placidus | reverse complement strand
TTTATTTGTTGAAAAAGTTTGAAATATCCAATAAATTTCGTTCCACTTCATGATTGTGTCCCACCTGTTGTTGATTCTTCACAAAAAATTACAGTTTTATATCTTTGTTTGAGGCCTGAAATGTGGCAAAAGGTCGAACAGTTCAAGGGGGCCGAATACTTTCGCAAGGCACTGTGTATATACACATTATGTTATATATATATATATCTCTATATCTGTTTTTATGCGTCAGCTGCAGCATATGCTATACTTATTTTCTGCAGGACCTTGAGATTGCTGCTGACTTCATCCTAACCAGTGGAGTGCCTTGCATCCTCCACGCTCTGAAACATAGAGACTATGTCAAGGTACTTTTTTTTTTTTCTCTTTGGTTTAATGTTAATGCAGTCCCCTGGCAATGACCATTCTCTGACTGGATGCGTTGCTGCTCCTTCTGTCAAGAAAGGCTAAGCAAACTGAGAAGTCGGTAATTCTTACCCCAAATGAAAGTTCTCTGTCCTATCTTTTTGCGATTTAACTGCAGGAGAAGTCATCTAATCAAATTACACTATAAGCAAAAATTATTTTTTCTTTAGCCAGCACAAAATTAAATATTTGTGAGCTAGATGAAAATCCTGATATTAATTCAGTATCTTACTATAAAAGGCAGCATAGTGTTGTGCCAATTTCCTTCAAATTTCAGTCTCAGTAGTACTATTTGTATTGTCTGGTTCTATAGAAGGACAGCTGAGAGTTGGGTAAACTGGAATTTTGGTTAATGAGGCTATAGGTGTAGGCATTGTACTAATAAAATAATTCTGTCAGCAAAGGGTCCTCACAATGGGCCTAATTAATCAAGATGGATATGAACGTATTTATGCATGAATCAAGTGTCTCCATCAAAAAGACATCCTCATACTAGTGCACTATGACATGGACTAAGAATACTATTGAGTAAATTTTGTTTACAAATTTGTTTTATATTATTAGCAGTAATTAAAAAATATAAAAACGGAAGCGAGACAGCACACATCCATAAATGAAAACAGACTAAACTGATCGCTCAATTGTGATGAACGAAATGCTGCTGTATAAGCAGAGGCTGGGCTGGTGCGTCTGTGCACAGTCATGTGCTGTAAATAAATGCCTCAGCTGATGGAAGATTTAGCGCTCTTTTATTATTATTATTATTATTAATAATAATTAATAATAATCATCATCTTTTATATTATTAAATATTTTTATTGACATTCAAAGAATTATATGAAGTTTTATGGGCGTCATTAACTGCAACTGAGTCGTGTTAGGAATGCACATTACAGGTGATCGATTATACATACTCACGCGTATGAAAGAAACTCTGCCTTTGTGGAATTTTTTCTTTAGTTTGGCTTATGCAAACGACTACACAGAACTTTACTAAAATATTGATAATATTGATGTGTGCATGTTCGTTCATGCATGTGCGCTTTTCATTACTTTGCAGGTCCATATCCCAGGCTTGGATGAGCTACAAGTCTTTGTTCCGTGCAATCTGATGGCCCAGCGGCTCACCATCTTACAGCTCCTGAATGCAGCAGCAGGGAAAGAGTGCTCCAAGGAGCCAGATGAGATCCCTGAGGATGAGGCCTACCTTCTCATGAGTAAGCATGGTGCTGGGGATGTGCTTGCTGAGGCCAGCTGGGCCCTGTGGGATGGGAGTGTGGTCAAAGTGGTACCACAGATGGAGACAGCAGATACCTTGAAGGCAATGAAGGTAAATTAACAGATCAACGGATATTTTTCTGCCTGAAAAGCCCTTAAAAGTATAATGTATATAAATATGAAAACTGCTGAAGATTGGTGTCAGATTATTCGGCATTTATGTAATTAAAAATATTATTTTCACCTGTTATATTTCAGACGTTCCTACTTCAAGATGTTTTGTATTGTATTTAACTCTACAAAAATGTAGTTTTACTAGTATGTTGCTCGTTACATTTCAACCGTAAACATTGCTTTTAGGCGTACACTATGTTGGGTTAATGTCTGCTAATAAGATGCTCGCTTTCAAGTCACTTTACTGGTATTTATTTGGGAGTCTATGTTGTTGAAAATGACACAAAATTCTTTTCTAGTCTATTACACAGTCCTCTGAAAGTATTGGAATGGCATTTCTTGTGTTTTTTTTGCTTTTCACTGAAGACATTTGGGTTTGAGATCAAAAGATGAATATAAGCTTTGGAATAGTGTGTTACTAAGTAAGACCCTTTAGCCAACTTCACGCTGTTGAAAAAGTTCTATTTAAGTGTTGATTTGATTGAACAGGGTTTGTAGTAATCAGGCCTGGTTGTGTCTAGGCCAGCTGAATCCCATTATGAATGCAGGTTCATAAATTTGGGGAATTAGTAACTACAGGGGGCAAATACATTTTCACACAGGCCCAGTTGCTTCAATAAATAGCATTATCATTGCCTTTGTTTTATCTTAGATTTTGTTTAATTTCTGAAACAGTTTAGTATAAGGGCAAATCATTTTTCAGAACCGTGTACACAGATATTCTAGCCAATTGCGTTCTGACATTGTGGCAACAGTTTAGGAGAGGACCACATGATGACTGTCCACATACTTTGGGTCATATTGTGTATTTCATTCAAATTTACTTGGGGTCAAAACCTCAATTATAATATAATATAATAATGAGATGTTTGTAAAAAGAAAATAAAGTATAATATTTACGGAACTATCCTTTCCTTTCACATTTTGCGGCTTCCCTCAGCTCCCACGTAGTAAATGGTATTTTGACTTTTGCCATTCAAAAATGAATCACGGACTGAATGTGAATAGAAGTCTATTATGAGTATGTACCCCTATTGCTTGTATTTGTACCACAGTCAACACTGCATCTGAATTCAATGTTTCTCTGAATATCCTTTAGATGGAGAATATGTTGCTGATTGTAATGCAGTCTGGCCTCCTAGTGGCCCAGCGCAAAGCCTTCCAGCATTCTATGGGGGAGCTTTTGACCCTACGGCGTGAGCAGACTTCTAGCCAGCCCCTTATTGCCAAAGCACTGGAGCAGCTCAAGGTATTACCTTTCAAGTCAAGTGGGTTGTTATTATTGTCATTCATCTATATTTAGCTTGTGTACATTGGAACGAAATGTTTCTTCAGGTTGCTCATAGTCCTGTAGAGTTCACTTAATGGTAAATGGTCTGCACTTTATATAGCACTGTGTCTCATTGACCCATTCTCACACACACTCCGACACCAACGGTAACAGAGCTGCCATGCAAGGCTCTAGCTTTCCATTGGGAGCAACTTCGGGTTCAATGTTTTGCCCAAGGAAACTTAGTGGACAACCCGCTCTACCACGTGGGGCAGTGGTAGCTTGGCGTTTAAGGCTCTGGGTTACTGATCGGAAGGTAGGGGGTTCACTGCCACTCTTGAGCCCTTGAGCAAGGTCCTTAACCATTTCTGTTCCAGGGGCGCTGTATCATGGCACTGTACCCTGCCCTCTAACCTCAGCTTCATGACATGCTGGGGTATACGAAGAAAAGAATTTAACTGTACATATGCATATGTGACAAATAAATACTCATTATCATTATCACCTGAGACACAGCCGCTGACTTAATGCTTCCCTTGTGTAGGACCTCAGAGCAATGGATGGTATAGGGTTAGTCTCTAGTCTAGCACGGATGCCAACTCGCTTACTGACCCTTCCTCTTCAATGTTTCCAGCGCCCTCTGTCCTGACCAGCAGCTTCAGGCAATACCACAGTCCATGGGCCTGGTTTGTGTAGCTCTTCCTGCAGTCCATTGTTTATTCTTCCTGAGCTTTGTTCTCTGACATTCAGTCAAAGTTGGCGATAATAGACATGTTCATCAGTGCTTCTGATGTACATCTCTTTAAAAAGTTGGTGTAGGCTATGCATAACATTCACCATATCTGTGGACCTGAAGAGGCATTGCATGCTACCACTCCGCAATCATGGATTAATCTTTCCTGCATCCATTTAGAATGTGACCGTGCTTGATTGGACTGTTAACGTTTTTAGTAGCCACATATTATACTAAACGGAACTTAACGTAATTAGTCAAACATTCACATTTAAGTTGCTGCTTTAGGCCCTGTGCCAAACATGAACACTTTATGACCTCCACAGTGGGTCACTTACAACAGGTATGCCCTCGAGTACACATAGCATTTTGGACAGCATTCTTTCCGTGTTGTGATTCTGTGCAATCGATAGAGTTATGTAATATTGCAAGATGGATAATAAGCAAAGTCATCATGGAGGATGATTGGTATGTACACAGGAGATTCTTAAACAGTTAACATTTAGCTGTGTAAAAAAAAAACACTACTTATATAATTTTAATATTAGCCGTTTTTATGTTTAAGAATCATATAAATTTGTAAGAGACCGCATGAAATTAAGATTCAGGTTGGCTGTAATTCATTGTTACCACTTAACCATCTCCATCCTGGTGTTTTTCTCTCCTCCCTCGCCTCTCTCTGTCTTTGTCTTTTTCCCCTTGTCAGAATGAGGCTCTGAACTTGTGCAATAAGATTAACAGTGCCATTGACCGTGTAGAGTACATGTTCACCTCTCAGTTTGAGGAACAAGTGGAGGAGTCGGAGTCTGTTAATCTTCAGCAGTACTACAGAGAAGCCATGATTCAGGGCTACAACTTCGCCTTTGAGGTTTGTCTGTACAGGATTTAATGAATCTCTGCTTGTAATAAATGAATGCAGATTTTATTCCTTCAGTTGATTTTCTGTTTATAATTAACCTGTCCAGTTTATACTTAAAATAACTGACCAGCAAGTGATTTTTAATAAATCTGTAGTATCATAAAGAGGTGGTGAGGCTGATGTCAGGAGAGTTCAGGCAACGGATCGGGGAACGCTACATTGCTTTTGCCCGGAAGTGGATGAACTACGTCCTAACAAAGTGTGAGAGTGGACGAGGTACCCGTCCCAGGTTAGCCCCTTTTCTGCTGTAGTCATCTACAAAGCTTCTCTGCTCTGGCGTCAAATCCAAAAAAAGGATTTATTGATATATTTGCTTTCTCTGCATATGGTGTGGTAGGTGGGCAACGCAAGGCTTTGATTTTCTCCAAGCCATTGAACCTGTTTTCATCTCTGCACTTCCTGAAGATGATTTCCTGGTAAAGTATGACCTCTTACATTTGATTTCAGCTTCTTTTTTTCCAACAATGCCTTCCATTTATATTGTGCTTTTATAGCACTCAAGATCACTCTACACAGACACGCCCATCAACAGCTGTTTCATATTTATTTATTGTTTTATTTTGTGTTTTTCAGAGTTTACAGGCTTTGATGAATGAATGTATCGGCCATGTGATTGGGAAGCCGCACAGCCCTGTGACCGGCCTGTACATTGGTTAGTCTTTCTTTGCCACTTTTTAATGATTCTTCCCTGAAGCATAACATGAACAGGAATAAATCTCTCTATCTCCACATTCAAAGATTAATAATGTTTATAGCTCAGCAGCAGAAACTAAGTCGAGTACTTCTTTTTGAAAATTTTTATTTTAAAAAAAAATATATTTTATTCCCAGCCCCTCGGAATAGTCCTCGGCCGGTCAAAGTTCCTCGATGCCATAGTGATCCTCCAAACCCATCACTGTTCATTCCTAATGCAGAGGGAGCTAGGTAGGTCGTATGTGCATACTTTTGCTTTATTTATTGTTATTAATGTCTTGTTTTACAATACTTCCTGATATTTAAAGATGGCAGTGATAGTTTGTTAAACAGGACTTAAAGATAAATATAAACACAATCTGTGATTTTTATTTATCAAGCTTTAAGTATAATTGTGTGCAAATGTTTGCATAAGCCAAAAAAAGGCACCGCTGTTTTGCATTTGTTGACGCCCACAAAAGTCAATAAAAGCCAAATCTCACAGTATCAAAAGGAGAGTAAACCGCAAAGTAGACTTTCTCAAGAGTTACACACACACACACACAGTCCCATCTGAAAGTATTGCAACAGCAAGGCAAGTTCCTTTGTTTTTGCTATGCGGTGAACACATTTAGGTTTTAGATCAAAGTATGAATGAAACAGTAGACCAGAATTTCAGCTTCACACATCCAGATAGGTTAAACAACTTAGAACATGGCACCTTTTGTTTGAACCCATACTTTTTTTTTTCGAGTGATCAAAAAGTATTGGAACATGTGAATGATGGGTGTTTCTTGTTGCCCAGGTGTGCCCTGTTTGATTGATTGAAAGAATTAATAGCTCTGAATATCTACTCTTGGTTTGAGCTTTAAGCTTCACCTGTGAAGACTGCATTTGTTGTTAAAAATGATAAATCAACATGAAGACCAGAGCATCTATGGGAGAAAAACAAGCCATTTTGAAGCTGAGTCACTGCACAAGCATTGGGTTTAACCAATACACCCATTTTGAATAAGTGCTGCTGTGAATATCAGGAAATGAAAGCTTCAGTGCATAGGGAAAAAAAAAACACCAATAGAATTGGCCTTGCTGTTCCAATACTTTTGGAGCAAGCTGTTGTAGGTGTTTACATGAGTTGCTTTTAGAATATTCCTTTCATGTTCCTGTTTTACATGTTATAGAACATAGATCGATTAACGGCACACGTCATTACGTCACCGCGCCAAACCATCTTACGTTCCCTCCAGAATTTCACGTATCGACATACAGTAGCTCGACATCTACTTACGACATTCGTCTTCGTTATGGAACCGTATACAGTTCTAGGTGTTTTCATTTTCAATTTTACGAAAGCTTCAAGTGCGGGTAATTATTTGTCACTATACGTGCAAATAGACAACTGCTTGAAGGCATGTGCTGCGTCCCAAACCGCGTACTTATCTACTGTATAGTATATAGAGATGCATGTATTTCTCTTACTATATAGTAGGTAAGTACGCGGTTTGGGACGCAGCCGTGCTCTCTTGTTTTCTGTAAAACGGTGGCGTGATGCCGTGTGTGTACGTGTCCTGTCGCAAAATGCAGTGAAAACACCTACAGTACATGATGTTAATAGTGTGATTAAGGTGTGTACATGTCTTTAATACACGTCAATAACGCGACTAAAACAGGAGTACTCCACACGTCTTAATTCCATTTGTGTTTACTTCGAGTATGATTTTAGTGGGATTAAGGTCATCAATAATCTCTGTTTACATGATAGTTTCTTAATCTGAGTACTTAATACTTACACTCACATTCCTTTGGCCTTCCTACTAATAACACTCTCTCCATCTATCTACTTACTCCATCTGAATTTCTATCTGTATCACTCTATTTGTCATCTATGTTTCTAAGAGTAACGAACTGTCTGTCTGTCGCCATTTCTTTCTTTCTCTTCTCAAAGTTTGTCATAACAAAGTTGTCTTTAATGTATATTGTGCAAGGTATATCTAATGAGACACCATATCAACCAATTATATCCAGTTGAACATTTGAAAGAGTGACTGTGCGATTCGTTTGCCTTTCAAGCAGTTGAGTTTGAAACTAGGTAATCTGGGGTAATCTGCCATACGATTGGTGACCCCATAGCTGTACCAATAAATTGTAGGAAAGCACAGTACACACAAGGCCGTGGTTTTCTGTATCCGAGTCACTTGAACCCTTTGGTTTAATGTGCTTGGTATTTCTGCAGGCTTCACCGGTCACACCAGTCAAGATTTTTATTTGTTTCTTAATTCAATTATTTTTTGTCTATTTTAGTTAACACATTACAATACTAAATATGAAGAACGTAGGGTTTAAGTCTCACCACTAGTAGCTTGTACTCAGAACCCCAAAAGATTGATTGATCTTTTTAATAATCATTTGGCAACACTTCATTTGACCTTCTAAAATGTATTAATACCTGAACTGCTAACCATAACCATAACCAGGCCTTGCAGAAGAAATTCAAAATAAAATTTCAAATAAAAAGCATGATATTTTTGCATGAATAAACAGTTGCAGCCTTATTATGACATGTTGGATTTAGAGATCAGTTTGTTTATTTTTTTGCTTGTGTGATTTTTTTTTTTTTATTTATTCTTTCTTATAATTAACCATGGTTTTAATAGTGGCAAAATGGCTTTGAATTATTTCAATGATTTGCATGATTTCGTTGCAGTCAAGTTATAGTATAATTGTTTGTAAATGTTTAAATCAATCCAAGCTAAAAATGATTTGCATGTAGTAATGCACCACAAAAACTCCATAAATGTTCAAGTGAGAAAGAATCAATCAAGCTAAAGCCTGAAAAACAGAAGTGAAAATTAATTTGATTCGCTACTATGCTAATAAAAAACGCTGTACACATTGGTAAGTATGTACTTTCCAAGAATAAGCTTAGCAGTTTCAGTGCAGTTACACTCATGGTGTTGTTTGGATTCTTCCAGTGTCCATGAGAATGACCGTCTTTCATCAGTGGCAGCTGAATTGCACTTCAGATCCCTTAGTCGCCACTCTAGCCCCACAGAAGACAGGGAAGGTAAGATGTGTGTCCAAGAGCAATCCTGTTATTCAATTACCTAGGGCTACCCCATTGTTCAGGGCTTCCCCATCAATGTTTTGAATCAAGGGAAAGTGGTAAATGATTAATATACCTCCAAATGATATGCAGCAAAATCTCTTTGCACTGGTGAGGCCATTGTATTCCTGTTGAGAATGTAGTGATGCTTTACCTAGAGACAGCACTACCTTGGCTGTTGTGCACTGCTTGCATTTTACTCTTTGAAGCTGCACTCAAAACTTAAATCAAATTCAACATTTAACCCCAAGTAGACAGCAATATGACATGGTAAGAAATTACATGAATGATAAATAAATAATCAAGTTCCCACTGTTTCAATAAGGAAACTAAAAGGACTTAATTATAGTTAGTTATTATTAGTTATTCCATGTCTATATTATTCTATTCATATTTATAGTTAACTTAAACATAGTTATTCAGGTCCAAGCACCAAGGGTGCAAAGGAACGTCTTGTTTTTGGCATGATGATGGATGTAGTAGTAGTGATGATGATGATGATGATGATGATAATAATAAAAATAATAATATAAAACACTTGGCATTTTTGAGGTGCTTAGCATACTAGAAAACTCAGAAAACATGGTCCACAATTCAGAGGTATGTGCCATCATGTTGTGCCAAAGATTGGACCCAGGTATGGCCCAGGGAAATTTATCTCTGAAAATGGGAAGTGGGGCTTAAACCTTTTTAATGTTCTTTATTTAAATTTTTTTCTAAATAAATATTACTCCTGGATGGTTCATCAGATTCTGCGATGCAACCAGTTAACATGTCACGCCACACACAGCAAGTGAGGCATAATTTCATCATAACAGAGGTAGCTACAGTGGCTAAGAATATTAAACGGTTTTCTTTACAGTGATGCACTAGCAATGTTAATAGTGAATACGGCACAAATATTTTTTTTTTACATTCTGAATTTAGTGGTTTATGACATAAATATCATAACACATCACCTGTGTTTTTCAGGAAGCATACCCCTGATTATTAAATCTCTTTACAGATCTGTTACTAGATACATTCATAGCTTTAATAATTTAAGTGACTACTTTTAATCCTACTTGAGTAATTATCTTAAAGTAACAATACTTTTTACTTGAACAGTCTACTCGACCCACCTGTTTAAATAGCAGTCCTTTACTTCTCCAAAACGAATTAAAATCACAGAAATTCATCACAATCAAACTTGAATGCTCTGAGTGCAACCTGAAACCATTGTAAATGTAAATTTTTTTGTTATTGATTGATGTTAATTGCCCTGGAAACAAACTCAAAAGTTCTGTTGCTCAGACCTTTAACATGCCAACATAGTAATCTAGTCGGATACATAAATATTTGGACAGTGAAAATTATTGTTATTTTATTTATCACAGTATATATAGAGTTGAAATGAAACTATGAACGTGAGCTCGAAGTGCAAACTTTCAGCTTTAATTTGAGAGAATTTTGGGGGGAATATCTCAGAACTTTTACCATATACATTATATACATATTTCGCATCTGGACGACATGTAAAAAGTTCTGAAGGGGTTGAATAAAACTGTTCGCCCAATCTGAATGTAATACCCTAAAATCAAAGGGGAATATTTGCACTTTGATTGAATATTCATTATTTAATTTTTTAACTCCAATATACTGTAGACATCTAAAATAATAATGTTGTCAATGCTCAAATATTCATGACACCTGACTCTAGCACCTCATATTGGTAACAGGAAGTGACCAGTATTTTACATGACCTTTCCCATGGGTTGTCTTCACTGATACCACATTATGATGATGCACAACCAACTACTAAAACATTGTTTTACATTAAACATTAATAAAATTTAAAAAATGCACATCAAACACTTTTATACATAGTTGTGAGAGAGACTTTTCTTTTCTTTGTCATAAATGGCACATTTCCTGCAGTTATTGTTTAACATGCTCCAAATATCCAAAGTACTTTCAAGTGTCAAGTGGGTTTTTACTTCAGTAATTATCCTTTCTTACAGTACCTCTTGACTTATACCAAGTTACAGTAGATATAACAACTACTTAGCAAACAGTTAAAAGCAGCTTAACTACAGCACAGATGGGAAGATGTGCTAGTCAATTTTTGATACCTACTAACTATTACATGCATGCATAGCATAAATTTAGTATATTGTGTTGCCTACTGAACTACACCCAGTGCATAGTCATGAATACTATAGATAGGCAGTACTTTTTTTTTTGTTGATGCCTAGTAATGTTTCTAAGAAATCTAAGAAATGTGCATTTATCCTTTTTGCCATCTATGCAGTGCCAAACCAAACTGGACATAGAATATCTGTGCTGATTTAAATTAGTCATTGTGCTATTCCATTACTCAATTAATTTGTCTTTCTTGTTCAGAGCCATCATATCCAAAAGCAGATCCCACTGCTGCCACCCGCCGTAGTTGGGAACTCCGTAACTTTATTTGCCAGTCAAAAGGTTAGATTAAATAAATAAATAAATAAATAAATAAACATTTACGAGCCAGTTTTTACTTTTGAATGATGAAATGAATGGTTCATACAGTCTGTTGTTTCTCTGGTGTTTAACACCAGATATGCTCTCATTGACGTAGTTTTCCAGACTGTACGCAGAAGCATGCAAGCTTTTGAATAACTATTTTAACACTGATTCATCCTATCTTTAGTATTTACCTCATTCTCCTCGTTTTCTGCTTAGATACAGCCGCGTGTCAGAATCCAATGGAGACGGTACATCGAGCCATCCGCTCCTTTGAAGAGACGCGCTATGCCACCCTGAGGCAGCGCAGTGTTATTGGCCAGGTGTGCAGCACGCCCAAATCCTATGACAACATTATGCATGTGGGTCTGCGCAAGGTCACTTTTAAATGGCAGAGAGGAAACAAGATCGGTATGGAAGTCCATTTGTTTCTCTATCATGGACACCTTTTTTTTATTTAGCTATTTCATTATGTTTCTATTACCTGTACACAGGGGAAGGACAATATGGAAAGGTCTACACATGTATTAATGTCGACACAGGCGAACTCATGGCAATGAAGGAGGTATGGTGATATACAGTGCCTTACAAGTATTCAACCCCTTTAAAATTTATCAGAATTGTCTAGATTACAAAAAAAACTCTTTAAATTAAAGTGATGAGTTTAATGTAAGAAAAAACGGAAAAGTGCTGTTTGTAGTCTTCAATATTCAACCCCTGTGCTTTGTAAGGAAATTTAGATCAAATTACAGAAATGGACAAAAAAAATCTATTTTGTGTTTCGATAGCACTGTTCGATTGTTAGAATATGGAAGCTGCATCATAACACCTAGGCACTGCCTATAGACAAGGCAGTCCTTTAATATTCAGTGGTGCAAGACTGGAGTGACGTTTCACCAGTTAAGAATATCAAGAGCTCTACCAACAACTTGCCTGTATAGTAGGGTGGCTAGAAAACAAAAAAAAAAAACCCACATAAGAGCCCGTCTGGAGTTTGCCAGGACCCAACTAAAATGTGGGACAAGGTTTTGTGGTCAAATGAAACAAAAATGGAGCTTTTTGGCCAAAACTCAAAACGCTTTGTGTGGCACAAACCTAATACTGCCCATTCCTCAACAGTAAAGTATTGGGGTGGCAACATCTTGTTATAATTAAAGGATGAATAGATAGTGCAAAATACACGGAGACGCTGCAAGACAACCTGCTTCAGTCTGCTAAAAAAAAACAAACTAACGCTTGGGGGAAAATGAACCTTTCAGCAAGACAATGATACCAAGCATATTCAACCAAAAGGTGATTGTACTACAATGAAGAATCTGTGGCACTATTTGGAAAATTGCATTCCGCAGTAGTCATCCAATCACAGTCTGTAAAGCTGGTAGGAATTTACCCCAATAGACTTGGTTATTATTTAAGCAAAAGTTGGTTCTATCAAATACTAGGCTAAAGGGGTTGAATGTAGTATTTTGCAGTTTTTAATGTTTTTGAAAGATTTACTGACACATAATGAATTTTGACTCTTGCATGTGTGGTATTGCTTACATACAGCCACGCTTGCGTCCGTTTTTAAACAAATGTCTGCATTTTGTATAAAGATTCGTTTCCAGCCTAATGACCACAAAACAATAAAAGAGACTGCAGATGAGCTGAAAATCTTCGAAGGAATTAAGCACCCAAACCTGGTCCGTTACTTTGGAGTTGAGCTTCATCGGGTAAGGCGATTTTGACTTTTAAATTGCTTCTCCATTTTCCAGTCGCTTCATTTAGCTGTAGTATTTCCTCATTCTTTCCTTCAATCATGTTCTACCATGGTCTTCCTTGTTTTTCCCTTATCTCTCAGGAAGAGATGTATATCTTTATGGAATATTGTGATGAAGGGACCCTGGAGGAGGTCTCCAGACTGGGACTCCAGGAGCATGTTATCCGATTGTACTGCAAGCAGATCACTACTGCTATCAATGTGCTACATGAACATGGCATTGTGCATCGTGACATTAAAGGTCTGTTGTCCCTGATGTCTACACCATGTCACTAATAGGAACTTGCTTCACACTAATGCTTTGTCTAATCATTGCTATTCTAGGAGCCAACATTTTCCTGACATCTTCTGGCCTCATAAAGCTGGGAGACTTTGGTTGCTCGGTCAAGCTAAAAAATAATGCTCATACTATGCCAGGAGAAGTGAACAGCACACTGGGTACTGCAGGTGAGGCTTTAGTAGCTGGATTGAAACACCAGAGTCATTGTCTCCTCTTGATCTTGCTAGCAAAATTCCTAGCAAAATGTAGCACAGTGTTTACAACCTACAGTCATAACTAGTGCTATTAGTAGATCAATTTATTTATTTATTTTAAAAAAAATCTTTCTTTTCGATTTCTCACTCTCCCTGTCTTAGCATACATGGCTCCTGAAGTCATCACAAGGGCAAAGGGTGAAGGTCATGGACGTGCAGCTGATATCTGGAGTCTTGGCTGTGTTCTCATTGAGATGGTCACTGGAAAGGTACCTTCCTTCTTATTACTGTTCTAGTTAATGAGTAGATCACTGCAGATTATTAAAACCATTTATAAACTAAACTATGTAAATCAGTCAATTTTGCAATAACTGGTCCTGTGGTCTTTTCTTGAGATTTGAGTGTAGCGTGTTTTAACAAGTGTGTATTTAACAATAATTACATTTGAATGCAAAACATTAATGGCTTTTCATTTGTATAACTGATTGGTAATTTAATTTATTGGCCCAGACAATCCTTTGTGTAAATCCCCTCCTGAGCCAGTGCATTCCATTTTCAGTTTTATTTTTAGTCACTAGGTCTTTTATATTTGCATAAAGAAAACTGTGTGTAAATAAATATACAGTCCTGAATATACTGAAATGGCGAGTCCAATTCTTTTGCTTTTGCTGTACACTGAAGACATCTGGGTTTGAGGTCAAAAGATGAACGAGACAATAATTCAGAATTTCAGGTTTCATTTCCTGAGAATTACATCTAAATGTAACTCGGAACATGCAACCTTTTGTTTGAACCACACCCATTTTTCAAATGATCAAAAATATTGGAACCTGTGACTGACAGGTGTTTATTGTTGCCCAGCTGTGCCCTGTTAGATTGATTGTCTAAACAATTAATAGCTCTGACTGTCTACTCCTTGGTTTTTCGATGACAACAAATGCCGTCTTCTCGAGCGAAACACCGGCTCAAACCAACACAAAGACTACAGAGCTGTCTATGGGAGAAAAGAAATTCAGAAGTCTACAGAAACATTGTCTGACAATTTACAGAGAAATGCATCCAATCTAATTGCGAGGAATTTAATCATGCAGAGAATGATCCAAAAGCTACTGGTAACATAACAAAAGACATCCGTCAATCACCAGACCTTAACCCAATTGAGAAAGCATATCACTTCCTGAAGAGGAGACTGAAGGGAGAAACCCCCAAAATAAACAATAACTGAAGGAAGCTGTGGTACATTCTTGGAAAAGAATCACAAAGGAAGAATGCAACAATTTGATGTCAGTTGGTTGCGAACTTGATGCAGTTATTACAAGCAAGGGATATATAACTAAATATGAAATGTTATTTACTTTCATTTACGTTAAGACTATCTGTTACTATACTTTTACTCACCTAACAATTGGGTGGTTTGCCACTAAAGATGCAATGTTCTAAGTGGTTTAACACATCTAGATGTAAATGAAAGCTGAAATTCTGATCCATCGTCTCCTATTCATCTTTTAATCTGAAACCCAAATGTCTTTAGTGTATAACAAAACAGCCTTGCTGTTCATATACTTTCAGAAGTGAATGAAGGTAATTCCGCACCTAATTTGTGAATTTGTGTATACTCGCCTCTTATAAACCAGGTCTGTAAAATCTGATGCATGGTCAATTAAATTAAGTAGAGAATCTTTTGGGTGGGTGAAAGTGGGTGTCTTTTCAGACCTAAATGTGTAAATGTAAGGTGATTTCCTATTTACAGCTTTATGGAATTAAATCGGAGTAAGGAAAACTTACTCAGTAAATTTCTAATGCTTAAAAAAGTGTAAATGTGATAATTTTTTTTAAATTAGGTTAAAAAATTCTAGCAATAAAAAAATTCACTTAAAAAAAAAAACAAGTTGTTGGAAATTCCGGATAAAGAACAAGTAGAAGAAAAAAAATGTAAGGAGTGAAAAATTGAGCAATTTAATGCACTAGAACGTTCTCTCCTTAAAAAAAATCCCACAATGCAGTGCAAAAACCAGGGAGCATCGATTCTCACTATGTTCCCTTACTGAAAATGACGTTATGTTTTCTGAAGCCTCTCAGCTTGAAAAGAACTCTTAGCCTACTTCCGTCTACAAATGCAAGTAGTTTATCGTTGTTGTAATCTCAAATGATTACATACATTAGCAATTTTTTTAACTTTGACGTTCTATATATGGGTTGTTTGAGTGTAGCGACTTTTAAGTGTTTAATGATTTTATTAATTTTTTTTAATCTGCTAGCTAGCCTACGATTCTACTTGAAGTACCATGACAGAAACACGTTAAGTTAACAAATTTATGAGACGTAAAACATAAATATTTTTACGTTTTTAATTTATGGTAATGTTTTACAAAGCGAGTGCGTAATCATGTCACTGGAAACTGAGTTATCAGTGTCCCAATGCGTAATGAGCCAGGGTCCTTACATTGATTCATTTAGTGGACGCTTTTATCCAAAGCGACTTACAAATGAGAAAATACAAGTAGTGCTACTATACAAGATCTTTAATTGAGTTCCAGAAGAAGCAAAAAAAAAAAAGAATAAAAAATTTTTATGAGTTGGTTAGGTGTTCACAGAAGAGGTGGGTCTTTAGCTGTTTTTTGAAGATGGAGAGTGAATCTGCAGTCCGGATTGAGGTTGGAAGTTCATTCCACCGCTGAGGAACAGTTAGTGTGAAGGTTCTTAAAAGGGACCTTGTGCCACGCTGAGTAGGTCGTACTAAACGTTGGTCGCTAATTGATTGCAGATTGCGTGAGGGAACGTAAGCCTTCAGGAGAGTGTTGAGGTAGGAGGGTGCTGTTCCAGACAAGCTCTTGTAGGTGAGAATCGAGGCCTTAAATTTGATGCGGGTAGCTACAGGAAGCCAGTGGAGGGAGATGAAGAGGGGTGTGACTTGGGTTCTCTTGGGCTGGTTGAATACGAGGCATGCTGCAGCATTTTGAATCATTTGCAGGGGTTTGATGGAGCTGGCTGAGAGGCCCGAGAGTATCTGGACTAGTATCTGTGTAGCCTGTTCGGTGAGGTAGGGTCTGATTTTCTTGATGTTGTACAGGATGAACCTACAGAACCGTGCAGTTGTTGAGATGTGGTCTGTAAAGGTCAAGCGGTCATCGAGAATCACCCCAAGGTTCCTGGCTGTCCTGGTTGGCTTGAGTGTGGTTGAGCCGAGCTGTCAGTGATACCAGTATCCCGACTCGTGCACAGTATACTCATTCACTATCTATGGAGCTGATCGAGACATACCCATAGTTTTAGGTTGCTTGTGCAACTGTTTCTTGATACAAAATCTAATTAAATGACAATGTAACTGGTTTATTTAGCTGAATTTTCTACTGCTTGAATTTAAAAAAAAGAAAAAATCTGAATTTCCAACAGTGAATTTTTTTAACATGAATTTTAATAACATTCATATTTTAAGATATCTCAAGAACATATACACTTTTGAAATTCAACATTTACACCCCCCCCACCATTTACATAATTATAATCATGATCCTTGAGCTTTGCCATTTTAATCATTGTAAATCTCATTATGTATTTATATTGTAAAATTGACCAGGGACTTTATTAGCCTTCTCTTTTTTGCAGTGACTAAATTGCCTCAGCTGAGAGAGAATATCCTTGCAATTACATCTTTTTGCAATACCCCCCCCCCCCCCCCCCCCCCCTTTTTCCTATATAGAGACCATGGCATGAGTATGAGCACAATTTTCAGATCATGTATAAGGTAGGCATGGGACATAAGCCACCCATTCCAGAGAAACTGAGCACAGAGGGGAAAGACTTCCTGGCCCACTGTCTAGAGAGTGAGCCCAAATGCCGTTCGACTGCCAGTGTGTTACTAGATCATCCGTTCGTCAAGGTCTGTATCTCATGCACACACAATTCCCTTAGCATTATTTGTGCTTCGCAGGACAGTTCCATTTAGCAGCATATGTCAAACTGGGGGCTGCATAAAAATCCCAGAAGCTGTTTAAAAATAGAAGCAGGTAGAAAACGTTATTAAAATTACATATTTGCCAACCAATCACCAATGATGGCCAACTTTTGACCACTTAGTGAGCTGTAAGGTCATCAGAACAGCATCCTGTCTCTTGTCCATACTGGCCAGCAAAAGCAGTGGAAATGGGGGGTGCACAGTAACAAAAAGTTTGTAAACTACTGCAGTGTAGGCATACATCTAATAAAGCTATTATAGGCAGTAGTTTTAGCTAGTAACCTAACAGAATTGTATCACTGTTTCCACTGCCAAATGAGCCATACCAAATATAAGTAATCTGCTTACCAATTTTGTGCCCAGATATCATGCATGCTGAGCAAAGCATTTAGAAAATTTGAATATTGTGGAAAAGTTTTTCTGTTAAAAAAATAAAAGTTCATGGAAATCAAAAATCCAGTATCTTGAAATATTAGAATAAATAATTTATAATACAGAAACAAGGACCTGAGAAGAGCTCTAATCAGTGAATTAACTCAAACACCTTCAAAGGTTTCCTGAGGCTTTAATCTCTGTCTGGTTCAGTACACAATCACACACGGGGAAGATGGAAGTAAATGCTGCATTTCATTTGGAAATCAAGGTCCGAGAGTCTGGAGGAAGAACGGAGAGGAACAGAATCCAAGTTGCTTGAAGTCCAGTGTGAAGTTTCCACAGTCAGTGGTGATTTGAGGTGCCATGTCATCTGCTGGTGTTGGTCCACTGTTTTTTCTCAAGTCGAGAGTTGGTGCAGCGTCTACCAGGAGATTTTAGAGCACTTCATGGTTCCATCTGCTGACGAACTTTATGGAGATGCTGATTTCCTTTTCCAGCAGGACTTGGCACCTGCCCACAGTGCCAAAACTACAGGTAACTTGTTTGCTGACCATGTACTGTGCTTGATTGTCCAGCTGACTCACCTGACCCGAACCCCATAGATAATCTATGAGACACCCCAGACCCAACAATACAGACTAGCTAAAGGCCGCTATCAAAGCAACCAGGCTGATCCATGCCTCGCCACATCGATGCAGTAATTCCTGCAACAGGATTAAAACCCCGACCAAGTATTGAGTGCATAATTGAACATACTTTTCAGAAGGTCGACATCTCTGTATTATAAATTCTTTATTCTAATATTTAGAGATACTGGATTTTTGATTTCCATGAGCTGTAATCAAAATTAAAACAAAAAAAGGCCAGAAATATTTCACTTTGTTTAATGAATCTAGAATATATGAAAGTTCCAATTTTTATTTACTTTAAAAAATTTACTTTTCCACGATATTCTATTTTGAAATGCACCTGTGGTTGGAAATGGTGCATACCATTGTTTGGAAAAACAGTCATCAAATAATTGTCCTCAAACTTCTCTGACTAGAATTGCTTTTCTCTTTCCAAATGTCCTTTGTCTGGGAAATTTAGCATTCGATATAACCATTTTATTACACAATTAAATTAGCTTTCTTGCACTGATCGATATCTCTGCTTACAATTCTTAGCCCTGATTTCATAAATTGTACAACTTCCAAACGCCAAATTCCAAGCAGCTTTCTATTTCCTGTGTTTGCTCACTCCATATGGCATAATGTAATGGTGCTGTACACCTCGCACCGCACCACATGCCTGATACAACACTATTTGAAATGAATAGTCATATGAATTACTGTCGTATGTTCTTATTGTCTGACAACATTTGAATACACATACTCTCTTCACTATGATTGAAATATTTGGCTTGTGCTCAATCTGTCACCGTGTGAGAGAGATGTGACAATTCGCACAAATAGAAAGATAACCAATTGGGTTATCATGTTAGGTTACATCACATCACAACCTGCATCAATCAGCATATATTCCTGAGTTTGGATTAGCACCTATATTATGCTGTGCCACACTGTCCAATAGAAAAGCGTTATGAGCCTTTTTGGCTGTAAAATATTATTCATAAAATAATGTGCTTTTATTTTGACACATCTCACAATATATTCAGTTATTTCTTAAATGGGTATATTATCTGTCTTTGTTTTTAATTCTAGGTCTGCACAGATGAAGAATGATGCAGCCGTGGCCCTGCACTCTCTTTATGTTTACAAATGCTTGCACTACTCTGTTATTCTTAAGGAACTGTGGTACAAGTAACAAAGATTATAAATCTCTAGATAGCTCAGTGATTGGTGGAGGTACTAAAGGGCCAGTTGGTTGTGTTAAGTCGATTGTAAGAGGTAGCTGTGGCACATTGTACATAATGTAAGAATAAGGTTAAGGTTTATTTTTTGTATAAATCATATTGTAAAGCCACTTGTGTCTCAATGGAGACAGCAGATTTTGATTAGTAAGCAACATGGAATACAGTTTGGGAAAAAGATTAGAAGGCACTTTTCATGTTCCTACTCAAAGCACAAATAATAAATGTGATCATCTGAGTAGGAGAGAGCTGGAAAAAAATCGCTGCTTGGGGATTTATTTGTCCCTTATGCAAAAGAAGCTTAAAAATTAGTCAAGGGAAATTTTTTTGTGTGTCATTTTTAAATATTGTATTTTGTGTTTAATTCTCCAAGGACAATTGTTAAAATTTAAGATGTGCTGTAATGGTCGTCCTTTCCCAATGGCCAGTGGTATGCCTTTAATATTTGGGTGCAGGAGTGTACTCAGCTGAAGAGAAAACATTTTACTTCCTCTCTAAAGCATCAACACATCAATTCACTCCACAACTGCCTTACCATAATATCTGGGGAGAAAATGTTTCACTTTTAACCCAATGTTTGCAATCTGAACAACTTAAATGTACCGACAATTCCTCAAGGAAATAGTCATATTATAATTGTATGCCTAAAACCTGTGCATCAATATTTCTGGTCCTCTGTTATTCCTACAGTGTTTGCAATGTAAAGAGCAATTAATTAATAAACAGGTCAGTTTTTAATTAATGGCCTACTGCATCTTTGGCAAAAAATGAAAGTCACCATTTCAAAACTGCTTGGAAGCATTAGTGTACACATTCATTTCTGTTCTTTCCCCTCCACAATGTTCCATGCAGTTTTCCAGTGTGAGGATTCATACTCCCTTAACATGAACAGCTGCCAGTGTCTTGGTCCAGTTTGGTGTTACCCTCTTGCTTGCTCTTGCTCTCTGGGGTACAAGCTGCTGATGTTTTTGTCGTTCTGCTGTCCTTGTTGGTGACTTTGCTGCCTTGGGCATTGTTATTCAGCTGGCCCTCTTTGTTTCCGTAGCTTGAGCCCTTGTTAATCTCTGTCTGGCTGATCATCCAGCGAACACCAAGCGAGGCTGTAAAAGAAGGTTTAATTATGGAGGTTACAACAATAAATGTATTCATAAGTATCTCAATTTTATGTGAAAATGGAAAACACAAAAGCTTAATTGACAAATTTTGGATTTGGAGTTAGCGCTGATGGCGCTCACTCATCTCTGTCTAAACAGCAATTCTCTTAAAGTCACATTTACTTCAGATGCAATAATTTCATGAACAATAACATGCTGCTGTTGTATCGTAGATAAACGGATGCACATGCTACTGTGCTTAAAGGCCCACACCCATTTCTTTTCATTATGTAATGATGATCTCACTTCTAGTAAGATACATAACCCTTGCCAATTATTTACATAAAATGTGACTTCTTGTTGAGTAGAAGAAAGAAAATGGACATAGGACCTTTAATGCATTATTGATTCATGCAGCATTAATTAAGATCAATATTTAAATAACATGCGTGGAATTACAATTCAGAGACTGGGAGATATACTTACTCCCAAACCACTTTGATCACCTTCCGAATGAAACATGGGGATTTTTAAAGTCAATGTAAAGTTGAGTTGCATAAACAATTGTTAAAGTAGCTCTACAATTATACATAATCAAAAAATTCTATTAACTTTGAGCCTTTGATATTAATCTCACTTTGAGTACTCTATTCAGCATATCTGTTTTAGTTTTAAAAACAAGACCCCCAGTACCTGCAAAGCACAGGACAACTGTAGTGCAAACGGTGAAAGCTGACCCTGAGCGGAACAACTGCAGGAGTAGTAGACAGAGGGGAAAGAGTAGAAGACAGATCCAAAACAGCCAGTTGAGCAAGGCCCAGGGGCGGCGGGTCGGGCTCAGTGTGGGGCCAGGGAAGCGACCAGTCACACTGTATTTTTCCTGAAACTCATCCTGTGGTACAACAGACAAAAACACTCATTCAAATATCAGATCAACTGTATGTTGAACAAATCAAAATCATTATGTATTTCAAAGTTCCACTGTACCCTCCTACGAAAGAAAGATGGGTTTCTCTCACCTTTTCCTGGTAAAGTTTGTGGAGCCAGAGTGCACATTCAGACTCATTTTCTGGGATCGAGTCCAGTGGAATCCGCCTGAATCAAAACACAAATCCAAATTGCGCTCTCTTAATCAAAACGTGGCAGACAGCAGGTTAACATGGAATGTGAGATTTGTTCAACATACTATAGCCTTAAAATAAATTTAGAAAATAAAATCCAAAAAAACTACAATTTTAAAATTAGGCTTAGGAATGGAACATCATGACAGTGTCTTATGGGTGATCACTTGCATCACAATTTGGCAGGGTTAATCACACATCTACTTAGATAGCCAATCAGCTAAAAAATGACATTTCATACAAATTGGTTGTTCCAAGTCATGGTGGGAAATTAGGAAAACACATTAAGAATTAACACACAACAGTATTCAGCACATTTTCTGCCTCGCAGTGGAAATCAGGAATACCCCAGTTTCAATCACGCTGCAACAACTGAAATAGAATCCACTTACCAACCAAAATGCATTTTGATTGATTCAGTTTGCACTAGTCCTTTTTAAAAAAAAAAACGTTCGGGATGTACGCAGTGTAATCAGTATTCTGTATTACAATGCATTTTTTTGCACACCTGCGACAGTGTAAAGTGAAATTACATTTTAATATTTCTTTGATATACTGTCACACTCTCTGTTTAAAAAGAAAAAAAAAGGGTCTATTTAAAATAAGCGTTATGAGAATGTTCCCCAACCCATGGCATTAGTTAGTGCATCTAATGCTAATTTTCACTTCATTTTATTATCAGTGAAAGGTCAAGTGTACATGAAGGATACTATTATGGATAATGTGTTTTATTTAACTGTCAATAATACAGTAGGGCAAACGTTCAAATAACTGCTCTGGAGAACAATGAGGGCACTGTAATGTAAATGTGTTTGTAGCAAATGAGCAAAGACTAAACCTACCGAAAGGCAGAACAATCCATTCATTACATCAAAGGAATCCGGCTTTCTTACCTCACATATAAATCAGCGTGGTACTTTTTCCCATTTAAGATTCCTAGTAAGGTCGGTGTTTGGTTGTTTCTGAAATTAATTGTAGAATCGTACACAGCAGTAACTACAGAGGAGACACAAATTCAATCAGGAAAAGCTAGTCCATACTGTAGGCTCCTCTTTTTGGTATAGGAGACTGACACACATTTTAAAACAATAAATTAAAGATTATCTGAGTAATCGGTTTCATTATTCAGGCAATTTGCTGCAAGTTTCTCACCTTTTCCCCTTAGGTGCTGAACAGTAACACAGAAACCCTTGGTGCGAGGCAAGAGATGGTACTTGAGTTTAGGAAGTCCTTTTCTCTCTGCCACTTCCATACTAATCTTGTGTTTCTTCTGAGTGAAGCGAGTGCCCTCACAATATAGCAGGAACTAAAGCAAACATGATCAGAGCCTCAAGTAGAACATAATGTTTGTCAGTGTGAGTAAACTACATGTCTTTTACTCACATTACTTTTCAACATGAAAGTCTAATTTAAAGTCAAAAAATGTCCGATTTCTGCTACAGTAATGGAAAAAGAAAAGAAAAAATACAAAGGCAGCTGATGTTTGTCTTAATGCATAAAAACACCGCATGTTGCAAAACTGCTGTACATGCAACTGGCAAACTTAAACTCCTTGTGGCTTTTTATTGTTCATTTTTCCCCCTATGGGGTTACTTTTTTTTTTAACTGAACATAGTGTGCAGAACCTGGAATACAATGCTTCAGCATTTACTGTCCCATAAAACTCCTAACACTTCAAGTTAAATATAAAATCTTCTATAAACAGTGCCATAATCGTCCGCTATTGTACAATCTGGGCCCCCACTAACAAGTGTCGTTCCTGTACTTTTTGTCGGAAGTGGGTTCGTGTCTAGGAAATTGTTTGTACGTAACAATCGTTACGTGCATTCAACTTTCTTGGCTTGAATTCAATGTTTAGCATCAACTCAAATCTGTAGAAGCATAACTCAAAGCAAATTTTATTATTATTATTATTATTATTATTATTATTATTATTATTAGAAAACCTTTACCCAGAAGTTCTCTGGATAGTCCTGAAGGCGTTGAAGGCTCTGCACCACTGTTTTTTGATCTTCTTCCCATTTCCTCTTACAGAAGACAATCTCCAGAAAGTACCACATCCAGCCAATTACAGGCACATATGCAAGTTCTTTCTTGGCCAGCACCTTTGAGCTCTGTATATGAAAAAGTTTTACCTAATTAGTATTTAAATTAATATTGTTCATACTTCTATAACAGTCATGCATATGCGTACATACTATTCATAAAATATTTTGTTGCAACCCATTTCAATTGTTCTCTCTCCTTTTACACATCGCTTATTTTATATTATGCTTTTTTTGTTTTTAAGGCAAGACACTACAGGTAGAAACAACAATTTTTGGGTAAACCCAACATGCCTTTCTTAAACTAGTCATAAAATTATCAAAAAGAAACAAAAAAAAAAATTATCAAATTGTCCGAAACTTAAGCCCTATCCATACAGGATTAAATTTAAAATGGGATCCTGAAGTAACTTCCCATCTTCAGGCAAACAATCTTCTGTGGTTTTATTTCCGTATGGATCCGGCCATGTCCGTCCTCCTCGGATTGGATAAGTTAATCAGGGGGACATCTGTTGTTGGGGGGGGTGTTTTTAAAAAATATATATATTTTGAACATCTCATTGATCACAGACAGCAATAAAATTAAGTATGGGTCTCTGCAGGACAGAGTAATTGGCATGTGGAATTGGTATTTCAATTGGCCGAGATCACTGTCGGTTGCACATGCCGATTGTGTGTCTTGTCAGGGACATTAAGCGTCGTCACGGTGAACAGGTTGTGTTTATACTCGTGCTCTTGTGAGAGAATTATCCCAACTCAAACTTTCCAACTTTTAGATTCATCAATTTATAGTATTTTCCAATTCTAGTGCTATAAATGCAATCGGAAACGTAGCGGTGGTGAAGTCATGCGACCGTGGTGTAGATTCATTTATAACCTAACTTTAGTGTTTTACTTCTGGCGTTTGTATTTAACCTTAAATTCATAACAAGTTGTGTTCATTTATGAAGAGTACCTTAATGAACAACCCGTAAGAATCAAACTTTTGCTTGAGTTTATTTTCTACAAGAATCCAAAAGAAATGGAAAAATCCTCTTGGCTTTTTGTTGAGGGGTGATACTAACTTCTGGGTAGGCCTACAAAAATACTTCGTCCCTGCAGCACTGCAATTTAACTAATGTGTAACCACCAGCGTCCTGTGCGATTTGAAATAGCCTTTCGACACGTCCATTACTCGGACCTGCAGAGACCCTTGTCTCTTTAAAATTGCTTCAGGAGGAGTAAATTTCTAACAGGTTGTATTTTCTTCGAACCTGGATGTTTAATAATACAATGCAGAAAAACAATCAAAGTATGACAAGCATCCATTTTTTCATTTCACGAGTATTTTTAGTCCTATCCTGATGCACATGTCTGTGCTTTTCTACATGGGGGGGTGGAAGTGTTTGACTGCTGCTTCTTGCAGTATTTGGGTATTTAGTCTCATATCTTGCGCATCAGTGACACACCACCCCTCCTAGATATAAAAGTCACAAAATGAAAAATGGATGCTCATCGTATACCTGATAAACAATACGTCATAATCGTTTTGATGCATTTTCAAATTGGTGATGGAACATTGCTTCACCCCAAAATGAAATAAAACCCATCATCTCTTCTCTACTACTTCAGTGCCTCTCTGACTGCTGAATGGAGCGTGATCACATGACGCAAACATCTGGCTTCATAGAAAATACAACCTGCTAAAAAAAAAAAAAAAAAAACAACAACTCACTCATCATGTGGTAATTTTATTGCGGACTGGATGCGAGAGTTTGACCACTGAGGAGACATTTTAAAAATAATTTACATATAAATAGAAGTCACCCTGATAAACTAATCCAATCCCAGAACAAAAACACAACAACCAAAAAAAAATTTACTTTTCTTCTTGATTACCTGCTCTTCAGAGTACTTAAATCAGCACTTAATTTAATTTTTTTTTTTTAATCTTGTTGTACTCTCAGTCCGTGACCTAGTGATCCGATATCAGGATGCATTTAAGACCGCAGGTAAGTAAAAAATGCTGGAGGTTTCTTACCCCTAACACACCAAATCTTTCGCAGAAGGTCCAACCACACAGAAAATCAATCTCAAAGTTATGGTTGAGGACAACAATTGCATTTTCTTTGCCATAGAAGGGGTAGGATGCAGGGTCAGTGTACAGTGTACATTCTGTACCAGACCACCATTCCAGTACTGCCACCATCTCTGAGATAAAAACAGGAGTGGAAAATGTAAAGTTATCATTCAAATGCAAGTGTGGGCCAACAGAAACACTGTTATTATGCAAACACAATGATAAGAAGAAACTGGAATTCAATATCAATGCACACTTTAATAATATAATGCGTATATTTGCATACATATTTTCTTATAGTAGTATCATAACTGTGATGCAGAGAGAGACCTGTAATAATGTGTCTGCCAACTAAGTATCTGTTGCAGGGATTATGTTATGCTTTTGTGGAGGCTTCATTAACAGTGCTAATGATGCCTTACACCAGAGGTAATCAAACTGTTGGGCGTGAAGGAAGTGCAGGGATGGAAAATCTAAATAGAAATTCATATTGACCGTTTCGGACCTGCCAAGATTAACACATTCTGCACAGGAGCTTCAGATTTTAAACAACAGAATGCAAAAATATGCCAAAAGAGCAATCCACAATGACTGGAAACAGGTGTTTTGAACTCTCCAATTGATCCATGAGCTGATGCGGCATTCCGGTCATGCTAAATGGAGAATTATTTTGGTCATCAATGTAAAATAATGTCTATCAGTGTGTCTGACTTAATCAGTTAACTATAATTTATTAGTTATGCCACCGGAATATGTTGGCCAAATCGGCATCAAATCTTTTGAAGGTAATGATGAGGAGGAGTCTTTCTTGGTCACGTATATATTTTACAGCACAGTGAAATAATGTTTCTTCGCATATCCCAGCATGTTAGGAAGTTGGAGTCAGAGCGCACTCTCAGCCATGATTCAGCACCCCTGGAGAAGAGAGGGTTAAAGGCCTTGCCCAAAAGTGCTGGGGCTTGAACCCCTAACTTTCCGATCAGTAACCCAGAGCCTTAACCATCATGCCACCACTAATGATTGGACAGTGACTTAAAATGCTGTTTGTTTGCATGATTTCAATAGGGACATTAGCTATCTGAAAAATTATTATAAAACCCATCAAAAACATATACTGCTATCTTACTGTTCACTGCATTTCCCACTCCCTTCTGGTGGATAAGACTGTGGCTTTGTTTTATTGAATTTCATTGTCCAGTTATTAATAGGCAGTAATTTAACAATGTTTTTTTTTTTTTTTTTCGTTTTTCCTGGAAGGGGGCGGGGGGTGCAAGTGGGGCTCATTGGGAAAAGTTTGACAACTTCTTACAACAGAAATGTATAAATGTCGAGGAGGCAACATTTATAAAGTGTCCAGTAGAAGTAAACTCATTAAAAGTTACTAAACCACTTCCTTTTCCATGTTGGTCTGTATTGTTGATATGCCAAAAATGCCTGGCAACAAGCAAGGAAGTTACCGAAATAAAAGTGAAAACTATACATTTCAGTTCCATCATTTCAACTCGTCCTGCTACTATGTTAAGCATCATTACATTTAGCCCATGCACATGAACTAGAAGCGCTATGAAATACAACATGTATCCTAGTGTATTCCTTCATTTAAACCCGGGATCAGTGGCTTTGGCTTTGAACCCATCCTGCAACACATTCACACTTTTTACAAATCACGTTAAATTAGATCTCCGTATGTAGGAGGTGCAGTATTAGAGGTGGGTTTGTTAGGGGAAGGTCTCCGCCTCCAGCATGAGAGCCCACACAGTGCTGTAAATGCGTGGGCACTCGATGGCATGGTCACACAGCCAACACTAACCCATGGGAGCAAGTCTGATCTACTCAAACACTCCTGTTGAAAGAGCTCTGGTAATAGATGGTTCTATTGTGTAACACATGAAATTAGTTAGGCCTTTTGGGGCACAAGTAGCTGCAGTTAGCTATGTACCAGAAGCCTGCGTGCCAGACATTGAGGTAAACTTAAGATCAAAGACAAGCGCAAGTTTTTCAAATGTAGTTATTGTACTATATTCTATAGTAAGATAGAGGTTACTATTAGTAATATTGCAGATGTATGTAAATTAGTAAAAGGTGATGTCCAATACTGCAAGATGTTCTGGTCCCATTCCAATGTAGCATGGCTTTGTTGAACTGTTGGATGTCCAGGTGCTGCACCAAAAACTATGTGGGCTTTGTAGATAATTGGAGTACATTTTAGGGCAAGTCTGGCCTTTTAGTGCAGGAATGTAGCTCTTTCACTCCAGAAGTTGCTGTTTGCATTTCTTGCAGCTTAGCTCGTATTTTAGAAAAGGCCTAGTTAATCTGAAAATCCAGACCCGAAACCATACCTTACGCATCGCTAGGACTGCAAAAGACAGGTCGACAGTGGTGTAAAGTATTTGAGAAAATGTACTTCATTACTGTACTAAAAGTTCAAAGTAGCCAAAAAGCTACTCAAGTATTAATAACATTAACAACTTTTATTCTATACCCGACTACAGTTTTGAATAAATACATGGTTTTTTTACTCCACTGCATTTCAACTGACAACGACCTTTACTTGTTACATTTCGCATGGCACCATAACTTTCTTCAGTAGCTTGTTTCTGCTACGGAAAAGGCAATATCGTCATCTACAAAGTATTGAAGGTTTTGCGTGTTGCACTTTCGTGCAAAACGAGGCTACTCCACGCAAACGCGAGAGCAATAGCATCTAGTTGCCAAATCGCAGGTGTTTCATATCAGTTAAGGACATGGCGGCAGCCAGTGACGAGGCCGAATCCAGCACGTCCGCTGGACGTATTTTAAAGGAATGCCTTCATTTGTTGGTGTACAAAATAGGCTTGCAGCGGTATACCGGTTTCATGGCATACCGCGGTATGAAAATGGCTAGTTATCATACCATGTACATTTGTTTATCTTACGATATTGAAAAAGAAAAAAAAAGCAACTGGCTGAAGAATCTCACCTGCGCATGCACATCTCCTTTAGCCCACTACTCGGCAGTGGATAACGCATCGAGTAGCAACGATGTGCGGATCTGTGCCAAGTGAAGTACTAATGATTGATGGCCCAATTCAATCTGCCACATGTACATGTAAGTTTATAACATACAAATGTGATTAATTCATATTTGAGGGTTTGCACCAAATTAATATTAAATGATAATTTCCAAAAACAAATGCCATTAGTCCTAATCGATTATCAGTAGTTGGAATAACCAGGAATATAATATAAATCTATATTCCAAAATTGTCTTAATAACTCTTAATATTAGATCAGTTTCTCGTCTGTTTAATGAAAGACCATGTGTATTTTTTTGTAATGTGTGTTACACCTCCTCATGTGGAACCCTGCTGCCCCAAGGGCTAATTGAATTTCTTTCTTCACAAAAAAAAATCACTTGATGGAAACCTAGTTACTGAGGACACATTTTATTAAAGATGCCAACTTGAGAAAATCACACTACAAATATGGCTTAAGTGATATTTTAAAGCTCTTGGATCAAGTTATGCCATGAGCCATTGTAGAATAATAGGATCTAGGATAAACGATTCCATAAAAAAAAAAAAATTTAAAAACCCTGATACGTTTTGCAGTTATAAATGGACTACACTTTCAAAAGTTCCCAGTGACAGTTCCTCCTACGTGGTACTCTGCTGCACTGGAAAATGTGTGTATGCGCATAAGTGCAGATAACCACCAGTGTAGGACCATGGCGGAGAGCAAAAAGAAAAAAAAATGCTAACGTTAGCAAGTACATTGAAAAACATGCATTAGACCAGTTATCCGCATTTTGACCAATTAAGTTCCAGGTTTAGTGTAAAACACATCAAGCAGCAGTAGCTTAGCTTTTTACATGTTGTACATGTAAGAGTAGTTTTAATAGAGATTACTTAATCTTACAGGAGTAATTTACATTTGGTTCTGCTTTTCCCCCAGTTTTCTGTCGGAATATCAAATGGTTCAAAGGGGAGAGCTGGTATAATTGTAATTTTTTTTTTGGCTTGAGTTAAAATTACAGGCTTCATACATCCCATGTAACATCAAGCACATGTCTGCTTCTTAGATCATGTGCCACTTTACTGATATCATAAGCAACTATTGCACAATTTCACTGAAAGCAAAAGAAGTCCCGTGTTTCAATGACATTTTGCTACACTGGTAATGCAGCACAATTGCAACATCAGTCAAACACCCCTGCAAACATCTCTTCTTACCATAAAAACGTAATAATGGGGAAAGCATCAGCTGTTCGTACTTACGGCTGGAAACACAGTATGCCAGTCTACAGTTGACCTTGCGAGCCAGCTGTTTGTTAATACCCCACAATGGCAGTGTGCAGAGCTGCAAAAAGTTGACTATGAGCCCACTGACTAGAAACACATAACAGATGATGAGATGACAAATAAACTGCGTCTTCAACAGCCCAAAGAGTCCCATAGTTAATACTGTAGAGCACTGAATCTCTTCGTCTGCCTCTGCAAATAAAAAGGAGATAAAGAGAAAAATGCTAGATGACTCTGGATACACTGTTCAATCATGTACAGTTGTAATCAAAATTAGTCCACCCCCAGTGCAAATCAGGTTTATTGTCAAAATTTACAGACTTTCAGCCGTTTGCAATGAACAAATCAAACAAAAGCAATTAAAATAGTTCAACACAAACAATGCTTCAAGTGGTTTCCCCAAATTCAACTGAAAACCAAACTTTTAATGACTTCTCCAGTCACAATTATTCAATCCCCTGAATAGAATCACTCACAAGTAATCAAAAGCATTAGTTGCACCAGATGTGCTTGAGCCGGCACACATTAAATACCTGAACTGGCTAGGGAGAGAAAGTACGTGAAATACCTGGACGGGGCAGAAAAAGGAAGCGATCAACAGCTGTAACCAGATTTCTGAGAAGGCAGGTTGTGAAAAACCCTTGAGTGACTGCAAAATACCTGCAGCAAGACTTGGTGGCAACAGGCCCTGAAGTTTCAGTGAGGTCACAGTAAGGTGTTTACTAAACTCAGAAAGTTTCCATGCCAGAACTCCAAGACTTACACCACTACTGTCCAAAAAGCACAAGAAGAATCAGCTCAAAATCATATAAATAATCCACTAAAGTTTTTTGATTCTGTTCTGTGGAGCGATTAAACAAATCTGGAACCTTTCAGCACGACAGATCAGCAGTATGTCTGGAGGAAGAAGAATGAAGAAAGAACACTCTGTCCACAGTCAAGCATGGTGGTGACTCGGTGATGCTCTGGGGCTACTTTGCTTCCTCTGGCACTGGAAACCTGCAGTGTGTGGAAGGCAAGATGGATTCATTGAAGTATCAGGAAATCCTAAAAGAAAACCTCATGCTGTCTGTGAGGAAGCTGAAGCTTGGGCTTCATTGGACCTTCCAACAGGACAATGATCCCAAGCATAACTCAGATTGACTTGAACCCCATCGAAAATCTCTGGTGGGATTTAAAGGTGGTGGTGGTTACAGCACGCAAATCCTGAAAAATATCACTGAACTGGAAGCCATTGCTCATGAAGAATGGGTTAAGATTCCTCAGGAACGCTGCCAGAAGCTCTGCATCTTGTTTGCAGCAGGTCATAACAGCAAAAGGTGCATACTAAGTACTAAAGACGCTTGCCATGAAGGGCCTGAATAAGTTTGAGATTGGAGAAATCATTATAAGTTGCATTTTCAGTTGAATTTGGGGAAACCACTTGAAACATTCATAGTAATATTCATTACTATTTCAATTGATTTTGTTCACTGCAAATAGCTGAAAGTCTGTCAAATCTGACAATAAACCTGATTTGTAATGGGGTTGAATTTTGATTGCACCCATAAATAAATAAATAAATAAATAAATAATACACATTCAGCCATCTCTAGAATTAAAGACACCATTCAGGAAAATTGGCAATTATATTACGAAACATAAAATATACTTAAATACATACAATGTATTGTAGAGAGACTATATAATAATATTAGAGAAAGACTATACATTTCCTCAAGTAAATAAATCTCATAAGAAATGCATACGCCAGGGACACGATAAAGAGGCTTCAATAGTCTGGATATATATATATATATATATATTTTTTTTACATTTTCTCAGTAAGAAGATGAAGTCTCCCCTCACATACAGTAAAGAGGAAGGTGAGGAAGGTAAAGGAAATCAAAGGTGCACAGTTGATTAAGGTTATCAAGCTTAAAAATCAACTGGTAGATACCACCTCTATAACAACCAGCTTTGGAGTGGTCGGAGTTGGGCAGTCCGCATGCACAAACCCAACAACAGCTGTTACTCGTCACACGGAAAGGATGCATACATTTTTTGTTAAATGTTATTTCATCAACAGACTAACATTGAGCCTCAGTTTGCTGGATCAGGATAATTCATTCTTTTATCTTCAGTAACCTTTTTCCTTTGTCAAGGTCATAGTGGGTCTACAGCCTGTCCCAGGAACACTGGGCACAAGGCAGAAAAATACAATCCGAATGCGGATGCATTTAGCACAACCTGTCCGCCTATCTGCATTTTTATAGACAGTGAGAGAAAACCAGAGAACCCAGAGGAAACCCATTCAATCAAAAGGAGGAAATATGAAACTTCACACAGACCGTAACCTGTGTTCCGGATTAACCCAGGAACTGTGGAGCTGTGAGGTGGCAACACTGCCTGCAGGATCACTGTGCTGAACTGGATCAGCATCAGATTCAGATCATCAATTTTCAGCTATTAAACAAACAAACAAAAAAAGCTTGTGTGTCATATTGTGTTATTTGTTTATTTGCTACAAAGTTAAAAAAATAAATAAATAAAAAAAAGTCAGCTGAACACAATTTTATTCCAGGAGTTGTATCAATTTATCAGTGTTAATAAGTGCGTCACTTTGATCTCTGGCTCAACTGTCAAGGAAGTACTCACCCAACATAAACTGTCATTAAACATTTTATAACTTCAACCCTGTTCCTTTAAGGCCAACAGCAAACTTTCTCTAACTGTCAACCTCTCTTAAAGGAAACTACCTTCATTCAGGGTGGGGGAAACAAACAGGATATTCCACAACACTAAAGAGTGCCAAGTTATCTTTTATAGAAGTAAACAAACCAACCAACAAACAAACAAACAAACAAACAACCTCATCTGAATGTACATTTGAAGGACTTTTCAGGTTGAACATACCTCTGTGTTCGTGCTGCTGGTAGAAGAAGTAATGAATCAGTTTCTGGGGTCACTGAGTCGGAACTGCAGGAGCTTTGCACTGTGCACACGAGCTAAAAGCGTTCAGTTTCACACTAATAAATCATCTACACAATAAATCCCGAGGGTCAGAGTTCTGTGTCCAGCTGTGCTTTTGTATCAGCTCCCTCACTGTGGACTAAATGTGAGTGTAAAGCATGATGAATGTAATCCGAGGCCACACCCAACCTCGAAAAACTACCAGGCTCGGGCGTTCCCTTAAAGGTGCAGTAACACTGGAATAAAGTTGGCTTGGCGTTCAACATTCGCGGATATGCGGAAATTAAGGGACCGTCTCTAAAGTTACATACGAGATTGTTAAACACGATTCTATCTTGAATAGGATTGGAAGGGAATGATTTACAGTCATATAAGTGCGGAGTTTGCATGTTCTCCCCGTGTGTCGGGGGTTTCCTCCGGGTACTCCGGTTTCCTCCCCCAGTCCAAAGACATGCATGGTAGGCTGATTGGCGTGTCTAAAGGTCCGTAGAGACCTTGTGCTGCTCCAACTTCCATTTGAGGTTGCCCCACAGATGCTCAATAGGGTTTAGGTCTGGCAACATGCTTGGTCAGTCCATCACCTTCACCCTCAGCTTCTTTAGAAAGGCAGTGATTGTCTTGGAGGTGTGTTGGGGGTCATTATACTGATCAATACTGCATACTGAGCAAGTATGATCAGCCATTTTTTTTAGCCATTTTCCCCTCCCCGGTGTCATGTGACTTGTTAGTGTTACAAGGTCTCAGGTGTGAATGGGGAGCAGGTGTGTTAAATTTGGTGACATCGCTCTCACACGCCCTCATACTGGTCACTGGAAGTTTAAAATGGCACCTCATCTGAAAAAAATAATTGCTGCTCTACATAAAGATGGCCTAGGCTATATGAAGATTGCCAAGACCCTGACACTGAGCTGCAGCACGGTG
>JAFFST010048220.1:1621-19466 GCA_022414735.1 Noturus placidus | reverse complement strand
TGGTTTCTGATTTGTTGTTGTGGTTTCTGATTTGTTGTTGTTTTTCTGATTTGTTGTTGTTTTTCTGATTTTTGTTATGGTTTCTGATTTGTTGTTGTGATTTCTGATTTTTGTTGTTTTTTTCTGATTTTTATTGTGGTTTCAGATTTTTGTTGTGGTTTCTGATTTGTTGTTGTGGTTTCTGATTTGTTGTTGTGGTTTCTGATTTGTTGTTGTGGTTTTTGATTTGTTTTTGTGGTTTCTGATTTTTGTTTTTTTATATGATTTTTGTTGTGGTTTCTGATTTTTGTTGTGGTTTCTGATTTGTTGTTGTTTTTCTGATTTGTTGTTGTTTTTCTGATTTTTGTTGTGGTTTCTGATTTGTTGTTGTGGTTTCTGATTTGTTGTTGTCAAACAGCTATCGCTATCATACAACAGAGAAGTCATTTTAAAGATTTAATGAGCAACACAATATCATGCCATACAGGTATACCATACAGAGCTAGAAAATGATCATGCAACATCTGATGATCAGATGTAGACTATTTCTGTCTCACACGTATTTTCCTCAGTGTTTTTTTTTTTACTATTACTCAATTAATTGTATTTATTTTTGTTATAATTTAAATCTCATCACCTCATAGACCTGCATTGTTTTTTTTTTTTTTTCCAAGAAATTTTCTTTAAGATATATCATGGAATCAGAGGTATTTAAAAAAACAAAAAAAAAATCTGAGTCCATGGTTTATAAAAAATATATACACTAAACTACAATAAAAAACAATATATATATATATATATATATATATATATATATATATATATATATATATATATATATATATATACTCATAAATTCAGTCTGTCTATAACAGTGACATTTCTATCAAAAGTCAGCTGACCTGTACAAATGAACTTTGTCTGATGATCAGTGTAATCTAGTAGAGCTCGCGGAGAAATGGGCTAGCAAGTGCTAGTAAGATTGGCTACTAGTTTTAGTGCACAATAAATTGTTGTTTAATGCTATCTAGCTTAAAATCTGGTGAAGATATTTTAACATTAGATAAGTTATAATTAGAAATTCACAGAATCCCATCTTTAAAGTAATTTAGCATGTTAATGAGTTTTGTTTGAAGCAGACAATGTTGAGTAAGTTAGATAATTTGGCATGTTTACAGACGAACTCCAGGGGATGGTATGTTGTTGGATATCTGTTATCTTATTGTGTATTTCTATCAAAGTAGGTGCTACGTTCAGATTTGATAGTAAAACTTTGATCCAAACTGCCATTCTTCACCGTAGTTATTAAATAATGTAATGATTAAGATGAATACTGATTTAATAAACGGAGAGTTTTATTATGTAAAAACTACAGCTAGAAAAACTGGGGGAAATTACTCCAAATATCCATCCATCCATCCATCCATCCATCCATACCGCTTTATCCTCTTCAGGGTCACGGGGAAACCTGGAGCCGATCCCAGCATCATGCACAAGGCGGGGTGCACCCTGGACAGGGTGTACAATCACATACACCTTATATCACACACCCATTCATACACTACGGACACTTTGGACCAATCAGCCTACCATGCAGTCTTTGGACTGGGGGAGGAAACCGGAGTCTTTGGAGCTCACACAGGGAGAGCTCCACACATTCCCCGACCCTGGAGGTGTGAGGCGAACGTGCTAACCACTACACCACCGTGCACCCCAAACATACAAAAACAAATCTAAGTTGCCCAACCAAATGCAGCTTTTTACTGGTTCTGACTTTTGACTTGTAACCATCATTAACTTACATAACTATGTTTTGCCCATCAAGATTATATAAAATCTTCTAGAAAAAACTTTCTCTGAATTAAAATTTTCATTGCTAAACTGAAACTAAAACATAAACAAATAAAACAAACAAAGCTGATTTTTTCAATACAAACCAAAAGAAACATATATTTAAAATAAAAAAATAAATAAAATAACTAAGATAATTTTTAAAAGAAAAAAATTAACATCCACTGAAATGATGAGAGACTTATTTATTGAAAAACAACACCCTAATTGCTCCATCTGGGGATTAATAAAGTATTATTTCAACTTATCTTATTAGTAAGTGTGATAAAATCACACCACACTGCAAAATAATTAATTTTAGCAAGTAACAATATTTTGATATCAAAGTATTTCCACATGCTAAGCTATACATTTGTGCAGTGCAGTGTATGAACATCCCTCTATGTAAATGCTATCACCCACTTGCCCTATTGTCGAGGGGGAGGACGAGGGAAATCAGCCTTTCTGGCGCTTCCCCCATCTGCTGAGAAGAAGAGCCAAATTGAAGAGGTCTCTTTCAATGAAATGCATTCTTCACCCTAACATACAGGACAGAGGGAGGAACGTGAGGGAAGGTTAATGTCTTAGGCAGTCCTATAATTTAGTCACTTGGTTCCTTTGATTCTGGCATCTCCCTAATCATCTCCCAACAGCCATGCTCGGGTGACCCTGAGGGTGTGTGTGTGTGTTTGTAGTTACCACACGTGTTTTTGAGCTTCCTTCAAGGGCATTGGCCACATGTCTTTCAGCTGCTATCACCCATCCGAGCCTCTATTGGCGACGAAACCCAGCAGTCTCTGTTTTCCTGTCAAGAGAAAGAATGCAGACAATACCGAGAAGGGAAAAAAATGGAGCAAAGGATGGTGAGGAGATAAAAAAAATGTGCGTGTCGAGCTAGAGAAAGAGCTTTTCACCCTAAATTGACCTTTTGGTGGGAAACTGTCAGAGGCAACAAAAATTATAGCCAAGTAGCTTTTAGATTCATTAAAAGTGTCATATAATTTTAAAGGAGAAATAGAGACAGACTTGCACACACAGTACTCTGACATCTGCCTGTGGCTTACCGGGGACCAGCAGGACTGAACATTTATTTAGCACTTATAGATATACATCTACATATACATGTATATGTATACATTCTAAAACCATCTGACACTAACTGCTGTGTGTTTGGAAGATAGAGCTTAAATATATTTTTTCCCACCAATTAAAAGTATAGACATTTCACTTTTATGGGTTTTTATTAATTTTTTTCTAGCAAACATCAAGCAATTAATACATCTTGATGGCATGTTCTAGCGTTTTTCGAATTAATCATTTTTTATTGTATCTTAAGTGTATGTACAATTACTACAGAAGATTTTTTCCCCATGTTTTACTGTACTGATGGAAAAAACACCACCACCAAAAACAATATCAATAATCCTGTTTATTTGCAATTTACTTATGAGAGATTTCTTAAGTTGAATTCCACCAATAAACATTTAATCTTATAAAAAGTACATTGTCGATTAATTCTTCAGTTAATTGTGTTTTAATTAGAGTCTAAATCTATCTATTTTGTCCTTTCAGAATTTTTTTCTACCCCAGAAAATTTTAAGCAAGTTCTTTTTTTATTGTAGTCGTACAGGCTTGGAAATATGGATAAAATTACTTTGGTAAGAATTTCTTGATGGAGTGCAACAACTGCCCTTTGACATCCATTAATACATGTCTGGTAAACAAGAAAAAAAATTCTCAATACAGGTAAACATGTCAACATTGTGGTCTTTGGTATACTGTATATAAGAGATGCAGTGAATAGAAATATGATTTCAGTATTTCTTTAACAGACTGCAAATAATATGCCTAACTATTCTACACAATGCTGGTAAACTGTTTGTGGATGAAGTGGTAAGTAGGTCTCCCTCTCTCACTATTTCTCACTCTGTGTCTTTTCTTTGAGGAACAGATGCAGGTGATTAACTGGGGCGCTGTCAGATTAGCCCCTGTTTGAAGTTCAAGTTCCTTTTTTTTGTGAGACATTTTCCTCTTCTCGCCCACTAAAGCAGTGTAAATTGAGAGCATAAAACAGCGAAAGGGCGTGGGGGAAGGAGAGAGGGATGGAGAAAGGAGGTAGAGAGGGTTCACTGGCCATACTGGGTGGTCTAGTCTGCTGAACGGGATCCTGGCTATTTGCGGTACAGAGCCAGAGCCAGTGCTCAAACAAGCCAGTCAATGTTTGCAGTAAACTTATACAATTCTACTTTTTCTCTTCTACACAGATGAATGTTCTATCTATAGCAAGGGATATCCGATTCAGTCCTGGGTATACAGCTTGAAGTTTCACCCTACCCTTAAGAAACCTGTACAGGGCAGGACTGAAAATCAGCACTCTGGAAGTATACTTATAATGTTAATTTACATTAAATTAGCTGTTTATCATTTTTACAGACCGTAAAAAAGGCAAATGCAAACAGAATCTTAAAATCCCGAAATTACATATATCCATTGCATAGTAATATAATGAAATACATGTATTTCCTAATATATGTTTGAAATTATATGGATTTTATTGGAATACAAAGAACTCTAAACATCACAGAGTACACCTTTAACCATCCGTGCACTTGTCATGCTCTTATGGTTGAGTTGAATATGACCTTGAATAAAGATGTGGACATATTGGCTTGATTAAGGCCTGGGAGTTCTTCTTGTGTTTAAATATGATTATGCCATCATAGGAAGTTTGGTGTGTCAGCATAATGACTGTTCATTCAGAATCATTCAGAATATATCTGCTGACATGGAAAGACACACACACACACACACACACACACACACACACACACACACATATGAATGTTTATACGAGAGAAGAGCAGCAAGATTTTTTTCATCTGTGGTTTTTGCTTTGCAGAGGATGAAGCCAAGAAAAGTATTCCACGTCTTCCTTTAATCAGATAAAAGCACTATAGGCCAAGGCTTCAAATGAATGAGATCAAGTCAAGCTTTTATTCCTTTTCATTTCGTTTTAACAAGCAACAAAGACAAATGGTAATTATCTCACAAAGAGTAAATAGTTACAAATAGTGACAGATACTGTGTGAGGCTGAAATTTATTTCACAAATAACCTGTACAAGTCTGGACTTCTTACTTGCTAGTAACCCTAAGACCCTTAAGAGAGGGTGGATAATTTTTCTGCTGTACTAAATACCACTTCTCATTGCCCAGAAGTAATCTGACCCATTCATTTACAGATAAAGTCTTCACAGTTAGTTTCATGCACAGATGTTTACAGGACACTTTTTTCAAGGCTGAGCTCTTTATTTAACTCTCAAACTGTTAGCTGTAGGTGTTTTATAGCACATAATTAAAACACTGCTTTATTATTTATTATTTTTTATATCTAGGAAAAGCCCTGTAGTGCACATTATACACGGTATAGACTTACTCCTGTTTAATTTCAGAAACTATACACATCATAACTTTATTTTTTTTTAAAGATATCACTCTAGATAAATAACACACTTGCTGTCAAAACTAACCAACATTTCTGGGTGTGTTTTAATGTGTGTTATAAAACTTGAAGTTTGAGATACTTGAGTTGCACATAGCACTACCATCATATCTGACATAGTGACAGTTGTTCTGTATTCTAATATCATTTTTCTATTGAAGATAAGAGTCAGTTGAGTACTGATAGTGCTCTCTATAGATTAAGATAATCACTCAGTCTATTAGTACTGTACTCTTGAGGAGGAAAATCACTCAGTCTAATAGTACTGTACTCTATTGAGGATGAGAATTACTCAGTCTATTAGTATTGTACTCTTGAGAATGAGAATCACTCAGTCTAATAGTACTGTACTCTATTGAGGATGAGAATCACTCTGTCTAATAATACTGTACTCTATTGAGGATGAGAATCACTCAGTCTATTAATACTGTACTCTTGAGAATGAGAATCACTCAGTCTATTAGTACTGTACTCTTGAGAATGAGAATCACTCAGTCTATTAGTACTGTACTCTTGAGGATGAGAATCACTCAGTCTAATAGTACTGTACTCTATTGAGGATGAGAATTACTCAGTCTATTAGTACTGTACTCGTGAGAATGAGAATCACTCAGTCTATTAGTACTGTACTCTTGAGGGTGAGAATCACTCAGTCTATTAGTACTGTACTCTTGAGAATGAGAATCACTCAGTCTATTAGTACTGTACTCTTGAGGATGAGAATCACTCAGTCTAATAGTACTGTACTCTATTGAGGATGAGAATTACTCAGTCTATTAGTACTGTACTCGTGAGAATGAGAATCACTCAGTCTATTAGTACTGTACTCTTGAGGGTGAGAATCACTCAGTCTATTAGTACTGTACTCTTGAGAATGAGAATCACTCAGTCTATTAGTACTGTACTCTTGAGGATGAGAATCACTCAGTCTAATAGTACTGTACTCTATTGAGGATGAGAATTACTCAGTCTATTAGTACTGTACTCGTGAGAATGAGAATCACTCAGTCTATTAGTACTGTACTCTTGAGGGTGAGAATCACTCAGTCTATTAGTACTGTACTCTTGAGAATGAGAATCACTCAGTCTATTAGTACTGTACTCTTGAGGATGAGAATCACTCAGTCTAATAGTACTGTACTCTATTGAGGATGAGAATTACTCAGTCTATTAGTACTGTACTCGTGAGAATGAGAATCACTCAGTCTATTAGTACTGTACTCTTGAGGGTGAGAATCACTCAGTCTATTAGTACTGTACTCTTGAGAATGAGAATCACTCAGTCTATTAGTACTGTACTCTTGAGGATGAGAATCACTCAGTCTAATAGTACTGTACTCTATTGAGGATGAGAATTACTCAGTCTATTAGTACTGTACTCGTGAGAATGAGAATCACTCAGTCTATTAGTACTGTACTCTTGAGGGTGAGAATCATGCGGTCTATTAGTACTGTGCCAAAACAACCAAAAACAAGATCATATATCGGAGAATCACACCCTATAAACAAAGGCTTATTATGTCAGGTACAGAACACTGCACCTGTACCTCACATTGTTTATGAAGGCTTCATATATGTACACTTGTACACCTGTACACCTGGTCCTTTATTCAGTTATCCAATTAACCAATCATGTGGCTGAAGAAAAATGCATCAAAATCATACATCAGTTAATGTTCACATCAAACTTCAGAATGAGGAAAAAGTGTGATCTCTTGGTTGTTAATGCCAAATGGGCTAGTTTGAGTATTTCAGAAACTGCTTATCTCCTGGGAGACACTCTAGAGACACACAACAGTCTCTAGAGTTTATGCACGCTTTCTTAGCATCCTGAACTGTCCATGGCCGTCACAGAAATGACCGACTCGAGACCTCATGGTCTGATAGCTAGTAGAAATTCCCAACATTTTGTGTTTAGATGGAATCTTGGGAGTAGCTATAACCCTTAACATTGATTGGTTTATCAAAGGGCTTATTTTCCATGTGTATGGAAAGGCACTTCCATTAATCTAAACACAAAAAAGATGACACTAATGACTGCCAGGTCTTTTCCATCAGGCATACATAAGTTTGGATCTGCATACACGCACATACAGTGCTACAGAATGGTATAGGTCTTCATTCTCTTTGAAGTGCGTAGCTATGCTGATTGGGTCTTGATTGTTCACAGTCGTTTAAAGGAATCTACAGCATCTCACTCACAGATACACACAAGAATGGGAGGGTAAATAATGAGAAGTGTGTCTCTTCACATTCAGAAAAGCAAATTGTATTTATGTGTGCATTAAAGGAATAATCAAAAGTGTTTTTTTTTTTCTCAACATGAAATTAATACAAACTATAAACAATGTTTTAACTACTGAGAATAGAACAGAAAACTGTTTATTCACTCAAAATGGAAGTCTAAGGCAGTTGTGGGAGACATTTATATTGAGTGCTCTTTCTGAGGATTTTTTTTTCTACAGAGAAACATTTGCCGTTTTGTGTTACATGTGTAAACGCATGGAGTTGGAGTGCCACCAATTTGCCTGATCATGCATCATTACCACAAAACTTTGGGAAAGCATAGATAAGTTTGATAAAAGTCCACAGAAACAGCTTTTTGTAAAACATTCTTTCATGTCTGTCTTATCCTAAGGCCTTTATTGTTTGAGTTTAACAGATGTAGCTTTGAATGCACTTTATTTGTTGCATATTTCAAACATTTTAATGAGTTTTGAGTAAAAATAGGTTTTACATTCTTTTCTCATTATAGGTAAACAAAATGTTCTTGAGTTTGGTTAATATGCATTTGCTGCAGATTAGATTGAAAATTGCTTAAAGTCCCCTGAAATCCAAATTGGTGTTTCAGAAATGCTTTTATTATTAAAGGCTGTCTTAATCGCAAAATCCTTCCAGTGCATTGGAATGTTCACGCCCTAAAAAAATCCCACAATGCAACGAAAAAACCAGGGCGCATCGATGCTCACTCTGTTTCTTTACTGGATGTTTCCTGAAGCCTCTCAGCTTGAAACAAAACAGGAGATGAACCATCAGCCAACTTCCATCTACAAATTTCAGTATTTTTAACTTTATTTGATGTTCTATATGTGGTCTGTTTGAGTATAATGACTTTTAAGTAATGATTTTTTTTTTAATCCACTAGCTTGTATAATCCTGCTTGCAGTACCATGACAAACATGTGTGTGAATAAGCTAACAAACTGATATGACATATAAAACTTCAATATTTTTAAGTTTTTAATCTTTGGTGATGTTTTACAACGCGAGTATGTAGTCATGTCAACAGAAATTGAGTTATCAGTGAGTGTCCCAATGTGTAGTGAGCCAAGGTCCTTACCGGTGCCCAAATTCATGCACACAAATACTGATTCAGGAACATGGGAGCTGATTGGGACACACCCTAATACAATAATATATCTAGAAAAAAGTATTTATATATATATACATATATATATATATATATATATATATATATATATAGATATACTATTTTTTTTATTATTATTTTTTTTAGATATACCTATTGTACTTTCATAGTTCATCACCTCTAGCAAAATGATGAACATTTTTTGATGATTCATCCTGTACTAGTCTTGTGTTCTTGTAGTTAAATGGTCTCTGGAATGTATATGTCTTCTGGTGCAGGTCTGTCACAGGACAGTGTAACACCAATGGAGGAAAGTGCTATCTATTGTAGAGCAAGACCTAACTCGGGCTCTTGTTAAACTCTTCACAGTTCTCCGTATTTAACTAGTTTGCTAATTTACTGTCAAGTTTGTTTAGATTTAGTAGGGGTGTGGCATATCTTGAAAGCTACATTTATAAATACGTCAAACACTTCAAAATTTCTGTCACTCCGACTTCCTGTTTCAAAGGGAAATGCCTCAACATATGGAATCAAATGACCAGACAGAAATAGTTAATTGAATACAATATGACAGACGTGCGCTTTTGCTGATTTGAAACTAATTCTACAATTTCTCCTACAATGTTGCAGGCTTAAAAGGGTTAGCATGCTAATACCATCACTTTCCTGCTGCATCCCATAGCAAGAGGTGCCATCCGGGCCTGAAGACAAACAGGCCTGAAATATGACATGTTTAATCCAGACCTGCATTGTATTGGGTGTCTCTGATGGAGGCTTGATCCCAGCACACAGACAAGGCTGCGCTTGTATAAAGCATGACGGGCACAGAGCTTCTCTTCAGCTCCCCGAGATGATATCAACCCTCGCTGTCAGCACCCGAGTCGCTGGCAGCCTAAACTTAGCTTCATACTCCTGCGCCACGCGTCAAGGACATTTAGAAATATGACGCACAAAGCACACTTCATCATTGGGAGACGCATGGAATATTTTATAACAGATAAATATTGACTTGTGTGTTGTTTGTGGATGAGGTGGGACTCACACCTTGATGTGCAATAAGATGGAATTATTTTTTTTACTAAAAATATATTTCGTAAATGAGTCACAGAGGCATTGCAGTCAAAAGTCAGTCAGCAAAGCCAAACCATACAGTAGGTAAGTATCCATGGATGGTTCCAAAGAAATTTATACAGTATTTCATCTGTGTCTCTGTTGAGAAGCAGTTTTATTTGACAAGCAGTTTAGTCCTCTCTGTCCTGATAAAACCACATATTTTGCTAAAATCATGGTTCTGTTCTATAAAAGACCTTTGAAATGAATGTGTAGATTTACACAAAGTATGGGCCAAACTCTCTTTTTCTCTCAGATTGCAGGCTTCTGGACATGTTCTGCTGTTAATTTAGCATCCACTAAATGCATTCTCTCTCTCTCTCTCTCTCTCTCTCTCTCTCTTCTCTCTCTCTCTCTCCATTCCCTCCAGGATTATGCGACTGCAGAAATTAACGCAAAATCCAGGAACTTCTGCAATATTCGGAGGAGCCTACAATTTTTCTAAATTACCTCATAATTTCCGCAGATTTGGGCCAATACACGTCATGTAATGTCATCACAATGCGCATTCAGTCAAAGCCCTTTTCGATTCACATACATTGAACATGAGTACAGCTAGAATGTCTCATCTACCAAAAAGAACATCACTGTGAAAGACAATTCTGAAAGACGATTTTGTGCAATTGCAATTTAACCAATTCAAGTGGTTTTCTGCAAAAAGCCACCACAAAATCAAGCATTTTTTCCCCACAACAATCCTGAACTAACTGTCTCTCTGTCATGTCTTTCTGTGAACATTCTTGGCCTTATCCCTAGCACTAAGGTTGTATCTAAGTTACTGTGTCTGTCTTAATTGCAATTGGCATCAGGATAATGCCGTACTTGGACTACCATGTGCCACAACAAGCCATCCATCACATATCTAGCCTGGTTACCCCATTACAGCTCTGAGTCTCACTGTGAACATGCAGAAGAGGTCCCTAACACTAAAATTATTAAGCAGGCCAGGCTTCTGTTGAGTTTGCTAGACTGATGACGGCAGCCTCATCTGTGATCCCCCCTAGGACTGCTGGAGCTGTGGGCATTCCACAAGTAAGTTATCAGCCTGCAGCTGGAACCTAAAACACCACAGACAGAAACATGTCCTTGTCTCAATGAAAGGAGTCCAAGCATTGGATCACTGGCAATGCAGGACATTCCAAACAGAAAAAAGCCCCACTCTAGAGGTATAATTACCATTATCACTTCACTTACAGTCTGGCCAACAATGTTATCTCATTTTGCTTTCTGAGAGCACTGTCCTGCTGGAAATGTGTACAACATTTTACATATTATTAATATGTACTGGATATTAAAAAACCGCACAATGACTTGCATGCTTTTCTTGCACTAGCATTAGCACTGTTCTAAAGATGCAGGCTAGCTGCCACAGTACTGTCAATCACTATGAGATATGGCATTCCGCCACAGGCAGAAAATAGTTTTTCTGTAGTTTGAATGAAATTGTAGTTAGGCGGCATGGTGGTGCAGCACATAATCTTGCTGCCTCACAGCTCCATGGTCCCTGGTTCAAACCTGAGCTGGGGTTACTGTCTGTGTGTAGTTTTGCATGTTCTTATATGCCCCCATGGAGTTTCTCTGCGTTCTCAGGTCTCCTGCTACCCTCCAAAAACATGCATGTAGGTACACTGGTGTTAATTTGCCACTAGGTGTAAAAAAATGGGCGTGTGCATGGTGATCTGTGGTAACCCATCCAGGGTGTATTCCCAGTTTGGCTCAGGATCCACAGCAATCCTAACAAGGATAAAGTGTTGCTGAAGTCAAATGAATGAATAAATTGTAGTTAGTGATATATATTTCTTCAGTCTTCTACTGATAAATGATCTTTAGTATATCAAGATATATTTTTTTAAGCATTTGAGTCTTTAAGTTCACCAGCTGACTGAAATGTCTTAATAATCATGCTGGATTGTCTTTGTTGCTGGATATTTCTGTTCAGTTGTTCAAAGACACAGTCATTAAAACACCTAACCCCCCCCCCCCCCCTAAAGTATTTAGATTGAATTGTACAAGAGTATTTTCCCAACTTGCTAACTCCTGTAAGGCGAACGTGAAAATGTATTCCATCATTATTTTCGTCATTATTTACATCTTCTCAAAATCTTACAGTCTGCAATCTGCAAATCTTATGACCACACTTCATCTGTGACATGTTTAAGAAAAAAAATTTGCCTCACTCCACCTGTGCTGTGTGAGAGAGTAAAAAGTGCCAAAAGACGAATGCTGTGGGGGAAAAAAGACAGGAGGGATGTAGGAGACTGTTGAGGCTGGCGGGCCGCAGCTCATCAGTAACACCCTGTTTGACATGTCGAAGAGGCCCTGAGGAGGAGAGACTGACACTGCAGTAATCCACACACACACACACACACACACACACATTTTCCCTCCCAACCTTTATCAGTCTAATATATAACACTTTATATATCACTACATACTCTCGTCTGTTTACACAACGCTCTGATAGATATGGCCATCCCTGGAGTGTGAAAGAGTGGGGTGTAGAAGTCTGACAGTGTTAAAGTCTTGTAAAGGACACCGCTATTGTTGCTAACAGTTTTTTTTTTTGCCGTACAAGATCGCTTGGCCTAATGTAATCTTAGAAAAATGAGAAAATTTTTGAAAAATGAGAAAAACAACGCTTGTTGCTAAAGAGACTGCCATACTAGGCAATTCTCTGTAATTTTGTTGTATATAATGTTTATTCTGTTTGTGGTATTAAGGGGTATTCAGTTTTTATAATAAATGTGTTTGAAGTACATACAGGAAATACAGAATGCTATTTTGTAATGTGTATATTTTGTAAAAACTCCTGATTCATCAGAGAGGAAATGGAAAGGTAGTAATGTTTTCACTGACTCAATTCTATCTCAATTTCAATAACAGCTATTCAAAAATGTCTGGTGTTACTGGATGATTTTAAAAGGTGACATGCAGTATAACAAGTCCTTTGTAATTCATATGCTAGCATGCTAGCTAGTCAAGGTAGATGCTAGCTAGCAACCAAAGCTACTATGATCTTAGCTATGCTATGCTCTCCCCAAACAGATGGGAGAAAAACATCAACAGGTAAGCATTTGTGGCACAACAATTTGGCAGAAAATGACTGTATAATCGAATGACCCTTCATTATTTAATGCACACTGCTTTGTGAAGGACACCTAGTGCTGCTGTTAGTTATCTTCCACCAGATCATTACCTCAAGTGAAATATCTCAAAATGCTGTATTTGCATTATTTATTAGAAGGTGTTTGTAGTATGTATCAGGATTTTAATGTATTTTTGTTTATCTGTGGTCAGAGCTATAACATTAAGACTACTAGTCTGAGTATGTCCAAGTGTTTGAGAGAAGGTTTGACCCAAGGTATAGAAAATTCAGGCTGAAGTGTGTTAAATCGAAGTGACTGATGTTTAAAGGACACCATATATCATCCTACCAACCTTCAAGAATGTCATTACAAGAGGTGGCAAATTTCTTAAATCAAAAGATCAAACGTTCAGGGTTGAATCCAATATCTATAGTAACTATGATTTGTTATGGTACAATGCAGAACAATGAATTAAAATTGTTATATCAACATTTCAGATTTTAGTAATAAGCTGGTTTTACACTATACAGTTTTGATATTTTTCTGTCGCAGATGAGAATCAACAACAGAATTAGCTCATGAGTTGAGATTGGCTGCCTGAGAACATATAATGTGGCCCATGTGACCAGAGGCGGTAGTCAAATTTTTTTTAAATTACTATATAAGTGTGTGACCACTGCAGAGCTCAATTAAAAGCCACCAAACAGGAGGACAGCATTGGATAATGCGAAACTCACATGACAACTACAAATACGGTAATGAAATGGTGATACGTAAACAAAATGTAAACAAAATTCTGTTGGCATTTTCATAAGTTAAGAAAAAATAAGTCACAGCAAATGGCGCACTATAGATTGTAGACATTTCATCTATAACCTCATGCACTGCATAGCACACTGATTTAATAAGCTCTTTTTCCCCTTCTCATGATAAGTTTATAACACAGTCTTAATAGAAGACAGATTCTGCATTCCCCCACCAAGGCCTGGGCTCTGAAAACATATTGTTCACAATAAACTTGAATTAATTTTTTTTAAATGACTGTCCCGTGGTCTCAAGGGGAAAAACATGGATCCAACTGTTTCCAGAATGTATTTGTCGAGTCAGCATTGACTGCCACATCCATGAATTGCTTTTAATTACATGATGAATACCATTTGGTTTTCAAGTCTGTTACATATTTTGTATGATGCGTCATTAGATGTGCAATATATTCACATAATCACCATCATCGCTAGATGGAAACATTTCGGTGTGTTTAGTGTTTGGTGGGAACACAATTATGGCCCAATGAATACTAAAAAGTAACTCAGATTTCACCTTGAGTCTTGATGCTTGCTATTTTTCAACCTCGTCATCTACCTTCTTTTTAGCATATGGATGATTACCAACAAAGCAAACAAAAACTTAGACTCATTTAACCTGTACTGAGAAAAGAACAAAACAAAACAAAACAAAACAAAAAACATATAAGAGAAGTCTAAGGGATTCTGCTGAAAATATTTGACTATGCAACACAAATTCAAAACTACAACCATTAAACTTACGATAAAACAGACATAGGAGAAAGTTATCAAATCTGTTCTAATGTAGAGGTTTTATTATAATTTCCAATACTGGAGCAATAATGTAAAAAGTAATTCTGGTTACTTGAACCTGATCCCATGAGAAAATGCCTAAGAATTTGCAAGAGTGAGGGTTTTATTTCATTTGGTTTCATACAAATAAAGTGAGAAATAAAGGTATAAACACTACCTCTGTGCCAAACCCTGAACATAACCATAAATTCTTCCCTGAGACGGGACAGAAAAAAAGTAGTCCCATATATGAAAAGATTTCTTCTGTAGAATTCACTGAATCATTCTATAATAGATGTACATTAACAGTTTATTGGTGCCTCAACAATAATAAATGACTTTTAAGTAAAGATGTTTTCTGTTCAATTCTCAGTACAGGAAAATGTGTCACAATTCTTGTTTTGGTAATCACAATATTTTGGGGGGGGGGGATGCTGGTGTAAACCTTTAAATACCTTGGTATCACTTATATTTTGGTGTCACCGTTAACTGTCATTTTAAGAGACATAAAAGTATTATATATAAAACAGCTTAGCACCTACGCTATCCTTTATTAGTTCTACTCATTTATTAAATGCAGGTCTTGATTAAAAAAAAACCTACAAAAGAAGCATTTCAGGATTTACTGTAGATGTTACTTGAAAAACTGTTATATACACTGACTGGCCACTTTAATCTCCTGGGTTCTTCACACACAACAGTGTCTAGAGTTTACAAACAGAATTTTGCAATTAAAATAAATAAATAAATAAATAAATAAATAAATAGCTTTCTATAATAAAATTTCTGTGGCAGAAATGCCCTGCTGATGAGAGAGTTCAGGAGAAAATAACTAACTAACTAAGAAAATAACTCAAATAACTACTCTTTATAACCATGGTGAGCAGAAAAGCATCTCAGAACACATTTTTCATTATTTTTCAGTCCATACAATTTTCTTTACTTAATGTTTGATAGTATTTAATGTTGCCTTACGATTCCTTCAAAGGACTAAATCCAATATACAGTATAAAGTTTAATTTAGTTTAATGATTCAAGATTCAGTGCATTGTACATTAGATAGCATACTTTCAAACTGACCCATAAACCTCCTGAAACTCCTTAAAATACCACAAAATCTAAATTTAGAGATGCAAGTGTTAATCACATTTTATATGACACTGTCACATGCTCCTTCTCTGTCCAAGATAAGAGGATTTTTCCCAGGATCTAATGATATACAGTGTACGTTGAGACACATGCCTCTCTCTCTCTCTCTCTCTCTCTCTCTCTCTCTCTCTCTGTCTGTCTTTGGCTTTTCTCTCTCTCCCTTTGTCTGTCTCTCTCCCTGTCTCTCTCTTTCTCTCTATCCCATCCTATATTTGTCTGTCTGTCTCCTTTTGTCTGTCCATCTCTCTGTCTGTCTCTCTCTCTCTCTCTCTCTCTCTCTCTCTCTCTCTCTCTCGCTCTGCCATGAGTTTCTTCTAACTTGGTCTTGCCATTTATGTGGTCAGGTCATGCACAGTGATATATTGCTTCCTGACTGAAGCAAAACACTAAAGTATCAGTGAAGAACCATGAATCATACAGTAATGAGATTTTATAATGGTGGTAGTGGCCTAGAGAGAGAGAGAGAGAGAGAGAGAGACAGACAGACAGACAGACAGACAGAGAGATGGACAGACAAAAGGAGACAGACAGACAGACAAATATAGGATGGGAGAGAAAGTAAGAGAGAGAGACAGTTTGATTCAGGCTGTCATTTACTTGTTTCCCCATAAAAGATGAACTAATGCTGTTTCTTTATTTTCTCAGATACAAAACCACATATTCATCACATATTAAAAAGAGACCCAATAAAAAATAAAACAAATAGAGAAATCTCCTATGTGCTACAAATAAAGCTGAAGAGAGGATTTATGAGAGGATGAGGTTGGCACTGATATTTGTTTTACATTAGAAACATTTTGTTTCCATGGCAGCACTGAGGTCTTGAAGGGGTACGCTTTGGCAGAACTAATTTTGTGGCTAGAAAATGTTTTGAATATATTTGCTCTCTCATAAACACTAGAAGGTTTTGGGGGAACATAAAAGTAAACTGCATTGGCATGAAAGGCTGTTTTTTTATTTATGTATGTAGACTTGAGTCCTCCAGTTCTAGCCATGCTCCACAGCATCTGCTGCTGCACAGACAGTGGGTCAGACCATGACTGAGGAGACACAGAGTAAGAGTGAACAGGAATGAGAGAGAGAACGAGAGAGAAACAGGGACAGGAAGGAAGAGAGGAGTCTGGGAGAAATTGCTGTTCACTCAACCCGCAGTCTGCCAGGACTTATGGAAGTAATTGTGGTGCACATACTTTAGGTCACACTGTGAATCGATAGATTCCAGAGCCTCTGCCACTTGACATGCACAGATCGGCTTTGAGGGCCTCCACCAACTTAATTTGGCTTTAAGTTTACACCGCTTTGAGTTTTGAGCAAAACAAAGAGATTTAGTTGGACAATGGGTTAATATGTTGTAATTACATGTCATTTTTGTGCATGCATAGCAAGCATATGATTTTAAACTACATAACATAAACTTATGTTTAAAGAAAAACATTTGGATGTTACATAAGGAATAAAACACTATAGCAGCATGCTATTTTTAGAAAATAATCAATAGGGTATTTGATAAAATCCGCAACGATGACAGGTTTCCATAAACATTGTCCATAAACAGTGTTTTATTCCTCTTGCACCACAGTAAAATTACAACAGCTTAAAAACAATTAAAATTGTTTGTTCATTTAATAAAGAACAATACATCGTTGATGGATTAAATGTAAATAAGAATGCTATTTCATATATGTAAGTTAGAGATAAATATGCTGCCTTATGATATTAGTTATCTCATGTATGCTTATTGTAAAGATATACGTTTGTGCGTTGCTGACAATAGCAATACTGTGTGAGAAAGGAAAACAGGAACCACAAGATTTACTGTTTCGTCCTTGTGCTTGCAGACAGAAACCTTGTGGTGAGATAAGTAAGGAATGTGCATGTATCCAGCATAAACTTACCCCCACACTTTAGTTGCTGGAACAACTATGTAACCAGGGCCTCCCTAAATCCAATAAAAGGCAAGGAGACGCAGAGACTGATCAGAGTTTGCCGGAGATTGTAACTGACCCGGTCTCTGGTCACTCTCCTCGCGAGTAAAACGTTAAAGGAGTGTCTGTCTCGGTCTTTCCGTGTGTAAATATTCTTTATGCTGCAGGATTTTAAACCTGACATAATTTGGTCCTTCGAGCGGGATTCCAAGATACCTGACGACTCCAGTGCGTGAGTGAAATCCAGGCAAGTCTGTAGCCACAGCATTAAGAACCCATTTTCTGGGACTGGTCCTTCCCTTACGGGCTGGGGTCCGATG
>JAFFST010048219.1:211979-234719 GCA_022414735.1 Noturus placidus | reverse complement strand
ATATATATGTGTGTGTATATATATATATATATATACTGTATATAGGCTCCAGATTCCCCGTGACCCTGAAAAGGAGTAAGCGGTTGAAGATGGATTGATATATATATATATATATATATATATATATATATATAATGTGGATTGGTGTCTGTAAAAAAAGAAAGAAATGATAGGCTACTATTTGTCATATTCATACTATTCATACAAATAGTAGCCTATCATTTCTTTCTTTTTTTATAGACACCGATCCACCAATCCATATGGTTTTGGGAGGTGAAGAAAACCAGAGAACCCTGAGGCCTAAAGAAACCTCAAGTACATGGGGCTCAGAACTGAACCCCTGACCTCTGGATCTGTGAAGCACCAACACTACTTGCAATATTGTACCTCTGTCACAGATCTGCACTGTCATGAATCATCGCATGTTATTCATGAATTAGTTAAACACCTATCATTCAGCTCAGTGTGAAGCCTTGCTCATTCCTGTGAGCATGTCTTTTGCCCTCCTAGACACAGTCCTCTATGTTTTTATGCTTTGTTTCCTTGCTTCATTATGCTGTTTTGTTTTTTATTCCTGTGTTTTATATTAAACCTCTTGCTTTAATGTTCAATGTAGTGCTTGGAACAGCTGTTATTATGGCAAAAATAATTATTCTTTATTCCTGGAGCCATGTAGTAAAATTAACTTCATTTTGGAACTATATTAGGAACCCACCAAGAGAAAAATCAAAACAACATTTAAGATGAGAATTAAACAACTATAACATGCTTTGTTTTGAAATGGTATAGTAGAATGTAAAGCTTTGTACACAAAGAGTGCATACTTTAAATAAAAGGCATTTTAATGGATCTGATGTGTGTCAGCAGTAAGGTTTAAATTGATCTGTGAATCACTGGTTTTGTTTCTTCCGACATCCATTCTGTGTCATTCTATCCCTACTGTGTCCTGCCCTCTTCTATTCCTGTACATCTTGTTGCTTTCTATTTTAGTTTTTGCATTCTACTGAAATTTGGTCTCTTGCTTGACTTTGTCGGTCACTCATATTTTTAACATTCAGTCTTTTCACCTATCTATTGCAAGCATTGTCAATGATTGTCAAAAAAACATCATTAATTAGGTTTATGATTGGAAAACGTTAGCATGTGGCTGCTTTTGCACCAGTCTGAGTAACCACCATTACAATGTGAATTTTATTTTGAATAACTAGATGTTTGCCTGTGTGGCTGGAGTAATCATTTTCATTAGACAGCTATGAGACTACAGGGGATAGAACCTTAAAATTAATTTTTTACCTCAAAATACCACTTTCCTCATTTCCCTTCTCCATTATGATTCTGTAGTTTGCTTGAACAGCAAGATTGGAGGATTATCTGTGTTTTGCCCATTCACTTTTTCATTGATATTAGTGCTGTGTTCATGTTAACACACAGCACTAATGTTGGTCCATTTAGGTATTATCCATTTGAGGATTACTCCTCACTGTATTCCACAAATGCACATAAGAGCAAGCACTGCATTCAATAAGGGGGCTGGTTTTTCCTCTGGAAATGTCCACTCTCTCGTGGATGGTAAAAACAGATTTGGAGTTTAAGTATTTCAAAATCCCAGTTAAATATCGTAATGCAATTATGTAACACCACCATGCATCGGAGCATCACTGCTCAAAAACCCCATTTGAAGGCAGCTAGCTAGTTAGCTATAAAACTCACTCAGGTCAGATCTGTCAGTTTAATACAAAGAAAGAAGGATGAGAGTAGACACCTCATTACTTACAGTAGTGATGTGCTAAATCTTTTACTCACTGATTTGTTGTTTTGTTGGAAGGCTGTAATCTTGCATAGAGTTTTAATGTTAGAAACACAGTTTCAGTTTAGATGTCCATTACAAAAAGTTTGTATGGTTGAACATTTATTACCATTTGTTAAATTTCTTGTAAAAGCCTGTGTAGTGTTAGACTGCATTTGCTAGCTGTTAGGTTCCATCCTTATTACTTGGCAATTTTGATCAATAAATGTTTGAGGTTTCCTAATTGCCTTACACTTGTTATTTTCTTTCAAAATCACTATGGTGAAGCATTAATACCAGCAATTACCAACTGGTAAAGATGTCAACAACTTGTTTGTATTGTCAATATATGTGGTGATGTAAAACAAGGATAATCGGAAAGTTTTGTGAATGGGACTTTACAGTTTCCTTTCTGTCATTACATGCAAATAAGAAGACTCATGCCTGCACTCATATCATAAAAATCAGAAATGAGTAACATCTTTGGGGTCGTCCATATATTATGTCATCAAGGTAGGGGGGGTGAAGGACACAATGACGTATGATGACGATTTAGTGTCACCACTGTCACGTTCATCATTTACTTATTTACTTACTGAAATATTTGCAAATTGCCATTGGGGGGGGCAGGGGGGTTAAAAATGGCTGAAATTTTGATGATGTAATAGGACGACCCCTTTATTGGCCAAGTATGATTGCATACATGAAGAATTTGTTTCTGGCTTACATGTGCTTCCTGTACTTAAATGAGCACAACACACAAAGTACAAAGTAGAAAAAGTAGAAAAAATAGAACAATATAAAAATAGATACAATAACCGATTTAATATTTATATAAATATAAATTTATATAAATACTTTGACTTGTATTTAAACAAACAATTTACATTTTTTAAGACAACTGCAAAGTTTTTTGAAAATAAACGTTGGGACAGGGTCAATTTAGGATTAATAGCGATGTGACAAATTGAAATAAGAAGGTGATATGAAACAGATGAGGCAATCGTCTAATCAAAGTATATAAGGAGCCTCCAAAAAAGGCCTAGTCTTTCAAGAGCAAGGATGGGTCGTGGCTCTTGCCAACAGATGCGTCAGTGAATAATCCAACACCTTGAGAACAACATTTCCCAAAGACAAATCGGAAGGATTTTGGGCATTTCACCTTCTACAGTGCACAATAGAAAAAGATTTAAGGAATCCGGTTAAATCTCGGTGCGTTAAGGGGCGAGGCCGAAAACCTCTTCTGAATGCACAGGATCTCCGATCCATCAGACGTCACTGTCTTAAAACCGTCATGAGTCTGTAATGGATATCCTGACATAGGTTCAGGAATACTTTGGTAAACCTTTGATAGTCAACACCATTCACCGCTGCATCCACAGATGCACAGACATTAACACTGTCCAGAATCACCACCAACTTCTCTGGGCTCAGTCTCATCTGAGATGGACAGTAGCACAGTGGAATCGTGTTTTGTGGTCCGAAGAGTCAACATTTCAAATAGTTTTTGGACAAAACAGCCGTCATGTTCTCCTGGCCAAAGAGGAAAAGGACCTTGAAGCTGTTATCAGTGTCAGGTCCAAAAGTCAGCATCTGTCATGGTATGGGGTGTGTCAGTGCCCATGGCATGGGTAACTTGCACATCTGTGAGAGCATCATTAATGCAGAAAGATATGTACACATTTTAGAGCAACATATGCTGCGATCCAGAGCAGGACAACACCAAACCACATTCTGCTCAAATTACAAGCACATGGTTGCGTAAGCAGAGAGTGTGGGTGCTAGCATGACCTGCCTGCAGTCCTGATCTGTCTCCGATTGAGAATGTGTGGTGCATTATGAAGTGCAAAATAAGGCGACGAAGGCCCAATTGCAGAGCTGAAATAATGCATAATGGGGAAAATTCTGCTTGCTAAACTTAACCAACTGGTATCTTCAGCACCCATATGCTTAATGAGTGTTATTAAAATAAAATGTGATGTTAAAACAGTGGTAAACAGTCCCAATTTTTTTTTTTTTAAATGAGTGTATATTTTCTCAAAATCAAACATTAAATAAAATGTTAATAATGTGTTTTCAATATATTACAGGTTGAGTTGAATTTTCAAATGATTCCTTTTGGGGTTTTTTGCGCATGTTTCCAAACTGTCCCAACTTTTTCAGAGTTGGAGTTGCATTTTTCTGATCTTGTGAAGATAAAATCTGTAGGATCTGATGGCTGATTAAATCTGATTTGGAGAAATTATCTAAAATTAAAACCATTCTTAGCCTTGTGTTTTAGATATCCAATGAGAGATAATATAAAACATTCAAATTTACTTTAGTATGTTAGTTTATCCCATTGTGTTATTGACCTTCAATGTGGGTTCGAGAGCAGTAGGGGGCACTGCAGAATAACGAAGCATCTCCATGAACTCCTCACAACCAGATAGACATTTTTTTCACATAAAAATATAATAAAATTAATAAAAGGCATTTTTACACACATCTGGATCTGGAACAAATACAGCTAGTATATAGTTAAAATGCTTAAACCAGTGTCAAGATTTGTAAACATGGTTAGCTTGATTCAATTGAATGTTTCACATTGTTTGGTCACAGGTAGCTCAAAGGGCAGAGCATCATCTTCCATAACTGCTTTATTCTGGTCAGGGTTGAAGTGGATGCAGAACCAATACAACACTGGGTACAAGGTGGAAGAGTTTACCCTGGATGGGATTCGAGTCTATTAAATGGCACAGTGCACACACATTCACGCCTATTGGCAATTTAGCGTGCCTAATCCAACTACCTACCTACTTTATTTATTAATTTACTTCCCCCAGGAGAAACCAGAGGAAACTGACATGGACAGACCATGTGAAACTGCAAGCAGACAGTAACCTGAGCTGTTAGAGAAGAAAGCATGTTTTAGGAGATATAAGATGAGCCAAAACCAGACTATGAATTATATCTACTTTCAAAAGCCATACTTGGAATTCTTCTAATGGGGCGTTTATATTCTGGAGACTAGAAATTTAGGAAATGTAAGTAAATTGTAACATTTACACACTGTTTCAGATTTGACATTTGCTTGAAATTTGCGATTGTACAAGGGGTTTAAAAATCAGAACAGACCACATTAAATAACTCCAGAACTATGTCACTGTCAGCAAAGTATTTTCCATTCATTTTACTGCCTGGAAGGATTACCTTATGCTTGTGCATGTGTAATTAGTACATTTGACAATGATACATAAAACAAACAGAAGAAAGTGACACAATTTATTATATTCGGTAGATTTTACACAATTTAGAGAACTTTTCAGGTCACATAATTAGGTAAACAAAACAGGCAATAAATACAGTTATAATAACATCTCACTATGAATACAATTCAAGTAAAAGCTCTGCCTTTACTTTGAGTCACTAATAGAATATTTACAACATATAGACCTTGAAAGACATAAGAAATTTCTAGCATAGCGTGACCATTCTCCTAAGCTTCCCGATATCCATGTAAATGGAAGTATGTGGTAAAAATGCAAATATCTGTAGGTTTTTATGAAAAGAAGGTGTTGGGTCTTTTTTATGCCCCAGATCCAGTCATGTGTCATTCATTCTGTCATGAATTTATTAAGCATGTATGATACCAACTTTATATTAAACATCTTTAAGGCAGGTATTCTGCAAACCTCCACTGTTATGCTGTTAGTAGCTAATAAGTGCACCATACATTAGCCAATAATGTTGTGACATATAAGGAAACATATGAATCCCGGTCTATAAAATAAAATTATTCACATTTGTTGAGACCACCATTGGCCTCTATGATGAAGGCATTGAAAAGTCATTATGGCGAAGAACCAATATGAGCCTAAACTGCTGGCACAACTTGGATTACTATTTACATTTCTCCAAAGTGATTTAATAAAGCAGTTGCAAATTAAGTGTCTCTCTCAGTGGTAGTTATGTGATTTGAACTCAGCATCGTCCAGTCCTTAGAACAAAACTATTCAGTGACCACTGCCCTCAGCTCCTGTATATTCGTACTTCATTTGCCTTGGCTAATAGCACACAGGACATACACTGCAAGGCACTACAGAGCACAGGAAAATTATCCAGATGCTTTCCACTGTATCCACCCTCTTCTGTTCATCCTCTCTATTAGATCCGTTTGATGGTGTTTTTCTCAGAGCTCTGTAAGGAGCTGATCTCCCAGCGGCGGAAAGTGCTGCCTCTCATATCAGTGCGGCCAGTGGTGAGCTGATAGATCTTTCTGAGGACCGCTCGCCGCAGCAAGATGTAAACCCATGGGTCCAGGATCTGATTACACGAGGCCAGACGTACCCCCATCACCATCAGTTTCTTATAGTACATGTCTTCCTCTTGGGAGCTATTCTGGTGATTTGTGATTGACATCAAGCCGAAGATCTGCAACACACGGAACACAAGCCATGGATATTCATATGTAGTTTGTTTGGCTCAGATAAAGTTTAATGATAAAGCCCATGTTTGGTTTATTATCTGACAGTAGAATAGCAATGGGTGTACTATTGACTCAATCTCTTTTTCTCACAATTGTAAAAAATATTCAAGTATATCCTACACTACTAAATTATTTGCAATTATAACAGGTTTAGTATAGAAACTAATATAGACAAAAATCACCCACTCATACATAGGGATCTTGATGGGACATATCTAAGTAATTACAGGTTTGATAATGACAAAGAGAAGGAGCAGCTACAAAACTGATTTTGTTCCATATTTACAGAGACCTTTTTAAATTCTTCAATTTCAAAACTGTCTGAACATAAATGTTGTATAGAGCGCCAGTTAATGTTCACATCAAGCAGAATGAAGAAAAAAAATGTAAGCTCAGGGACCGTTTCAAGGTCGCCTGTGCCAGAAAGGCTATTTTGAATATTTCAGAAATTGCTGATCTCCTGGGATTTTCATACCTAGCAATCCCTAGAGTTTACACAGGATGGTGGGAAAACAAAAAACATCCAGAGTAGCATTGCATTGTTGTGGAGAATAATCATACTGGTTTGATCTGAAAAGAAGGTTACAGTAACTCGAATAACCAAATTTACAGCCATTGTGAGCATTGAATCTGAGGCTACAGTGGGCAACTGAATGTTCGAAGACTGGAAAATAGCGCCTGGTGATTTTTCCAAACTTTAACTGTCTAGTTTCAGTGAGCCTGTGCCCACTGTTGCCCTAGATTCCTGTTCCTTACTGACGGGAGTGGAACCTAATGTGGTCTTCTGTTGTTATAGCCCATTCTCCTCAAGATCGAGGTTAAATGTGTTCTGCATTCTGAGATGCATTTCTGCTCACTACAGTGTTTTCCCTGCGTGACTGGCTCATTGGATAATTGCATGAATGTTCAGGTGTTCCTAATAGAGTTGATGGTGCGTGTATTTAGCATTAAGTTGAAAAATTTTTATATTTTGTTCCAATTGTGATTAAAAACAAAAGCAAGTAAGTACACTATATGGCAGACATCTGACAATCAAACCCATATGTGTATGTTGAACATCCCATTCCAGATTTACTTCCTTCTATGGTGTTATAATAACTTCCGCTCTTCCAAGAAGGCTTTCCACTAGATTTGGTGTGTGGCGGTAGGGATGTTTCATTCAGCCACAAGAGCATTAATAAGGTTGGGTGAGTGCAGTCTGCATTCTAGTTCATCCCAAAGGTGTTCAGTGGGGTTGAGGTCAGTGGTCTGTGCAGGCCACTCGAGTTCTTCCAGTCCAATCTTAACATCCCATGTCTTCATGGAGCTCACATGGTATAACAGGTTTGGGGTTCCAGTGAAGGAAGGAAAATTGTCATGCTACAGCATACAAAAACATTGTATACAGTTCTTTGCTTCCAACTTTATGGCAACAGTTTGGGGAAGAACCACATATGGGTGTGATGGTCAGCTGTCAACGTACCTTTAGTCATGTAGAGTAAGCAGGTCATGTTGGAATTTTATAAAACAATAATTAATTTCAGCCTAAAACAGTAAAAAAAAAAAAAAAACACACGAATATACAATGTGATGTAATATGCATTTACTATAAACTATAATAATCATACTAAAGTGCTATGAAGGTCTTAAAGACAAACACATTTGGGAAAGAAAAAAAAAAACCTTATGAGTCAATATTTCCTGAACCTGGTCCTGAAATACCTCTTCAGTACACATTCTACTGTTTTCACTGCTCTAACACAGACATTCTAAATAAATGAATGTCTTGTTAGTTAGATGAGATCAGGGAGGTGTGTTGGGGCAGAAAAAAATACCAAAATGTCCAGTGTAGTGGTACCAGAGAAACAGGATAAGTAAACACTAACCCAAGGGAACTGGCCACTTTAAAATCTAAATAGACTTGGCAACAACAGCCTACAGATAATTACAAATATTAGTCATAGTTACAAATTTAGCCTCTGATTTCTAAGCATTCAATTCAGCACATCTATTGCAATCCACCATCATAACAAACATATAAAAATTCAGCCAGGTGTCTTGTTAGTGGTCTGGCAAATCCTACAAATCATATGCACACACTCTGTGATGAGTCACATGCATTTCACTGGTGTGTTGTAATCAGTAACTGGAACTAGATATTCCTTCATTCATCTTTAATAATTGCTTTATCCTAGTCAGGGTCATGGAGGCACAAGTCAGGAGAACTCACCCAGGATGGGACACCAGTCCATCGCAAGGCACCACACACACGCACCTAGGGGCAATTTAGCATAGCCAATCCACCCATCAGCACTGACACAGTGCCGCCTGGAGCTAGATATTTATTGTTGCATTGATACCTGTTTTTAACTGTTTATTTCATTTGCCAGTTTTATACTCCAGGCCCGGTTTAAATTGGATGACCACATATCCAGATCAAGGTTCATATAAAGAGGACTTTATATTTAACACAAGTTTCAGGTTACTTGGTTTAAGAATGCCATGTAAGCCTCCTTTTATTTCACATCATCTGTTTCCTAGAACCTATTTTTATGTTGTGAAGCACTGAGTGATAGTCAAGACATTACATTCTGATATAATCGTTGATTTAAGGCTGCTTTTATATTGCAAACTAATTAATTTTTTTTCCCAATGATGTCTGACAAATCCGATATTCTGATGTATGTGTAAACAGATAAGATCGGATTTTTCACATCTAATATGGGCCACATTCCAATGAGTTTCTAAATATGGAACATATCAAATATATGGTCATTTGATTCCCACATAAAAATTTCCTTTTAATTCTTCTTTAAGCTATCCTCTTTTTTTTTTTTTTTTTTTTTTTTTTTTGGTAGGCCAAAATTCATCATTTGATGCTCAAATAACACACGTGAATCATGAAGGGCATTCAGTGGAGTCCAGATGAAATAAACTGTTTTATATACAGCCTTTCAAAAAAGTAATAATATCAGGTATATACAGAAATCAGCAATGGTACAGCAAAAATACAGTTGTCCTGACTCTACTGCCGTCAAAATACAAAGAGGCTAAATTACAACAGAATCACATGTTCTTTCTACAAAGATGTGATGATGGGCAATTATGTAAACAAGGGAATCTGATATAGGTCAGGTCTTATATGTAAACAGACAGGACAAAAAAAAAAACAGATCTGGGCCAAAATATCAGAATTGTGCAAATGTAAATGCAGTCTATGTGCTCACCTGTATTTTCTATTGTACAATTTTATATTATTTGCCCTGCATAGACACAATTTTCTTGAATGAAACTCATTTTTTGATTTTAAGCGCAAGCACAATTATGTAAATGCAAATACTGAACAATATACACTGTAGGATGCTGTGAATATACATTATACACATCCAGATCTACTTATTCTTACCAGCAGGGGACTCCAGCAAATACAGGAAGTGATCATGATCCCCAGGAGCTGTGCCACCATCTCTATGTCATGCGATTGTGTTGTCCTACGGTGGCATTTCCTCCTGCGCAGGCGTGCCCGCACCAGGGTGATACCGCTAACTGTGTTGCACACCAAGGACATGGTCAATGAGCCCAATCCAAATGCCGAGAATAACAGCAAGAAAGCCACATCTGTGTCTGTAATTTCCCCTAATACCTTCATAAAACACCAAGTCCATGGGTGCTGATAGGTGTATTCTCCCAGCCTCACAACAGGCAGCAAGGCTATAGCAAGTGCTGCCAGCCAAATTAGCACCAAGGCCATTTTGGTGCGAGTCCCAGAGACAAGACGAGCATGGAGAAGTGGCTGTGTGACACCCAGGCACCGCTCAGCTGCCATGGCACTGCCAAGGAAAAGTGGACACAGGCCGAAGAAGACCATACTGCCACCTAGGAACTGGCAGGTGGCATCAGCATGGAGGGGAGCATTCGTCCCAACGCCATTTGAGTAGAAGCGTAGAACCACAGCACCAGGGATGATATGACCGGCCAAGTCTGTGGCCACTAGCGAGCTGGCGAAGAGAAGGAAGGTGGCCTTTGAGCGTTTGCGCAGTCTGGCATATGCCTTGGCCAAGATGAAAAGTGCTATGATGTTGGACAGGACACCCAGGGTCATGGAAAGGCCAGCGACCACAGGGTTTGTGTTTGTCAGGTTTTCCGTATGACCCACGGCTGCCATGTTCCCCATAGCCTGGGTCTGATTGGAGAGGGGTGATAAGGCACTGGGTGCCGAGAAGTTGCAATGATGCATGGATAACATCTCCAAAATGAGAGCGCACAGATGAATCTCAATAAATAACACAGCTAGGGGGCAAAAATAAAAGTCAGAAGATCAAAACACTATCCCAGCAGCATTGTTTGATATTAAGATAAAGTAATTAGATTATATATCTTTTCAATACAGCATATATAATCATACATTCATTCTGTGGTGAAGATTATAGTTACTGTGCATGGTTAAATGCCAAGCTACAATGACAAATAAAGGATCTATCTATCTAAGATATTTTCCTTAAGTATTATATACACATCAAATAAGCTGATTAAAATGTACTTAAAATTATTAATTAAGCATTAAATTTAGTGTTTTGCTATTATTTTCACACATCACTAATATAAAGGGCTACAGTTTGAAGTACAAGTGAGCGTATTCCGATGGGCTAATAAGCTTCTGTCCAAAACAAACATAGCCATTTAAGGCAACTTTAGGTCTCCCTAGATCAATTTCCTAAAAGAAAGTTTCATATGTTTTATGCACCTACCCAAATAGCGGTTGGATCGCAGTAAAAGGTCAGACATAAATAGCTTACACTGTATGCTTTGTGGGAATATAAAAGTCTGTGATCTATTCAGGAAAAAATTCCATAAACCTAGACCATTTTTGCATAAAGTTTTTGCTTAACATCAATGGCCCTTAAAAGATTTCAAGTTACATTTCTGTCTCTTTTAACTTAAAATGCTATAAGAACGTTTACATTCATTTGTATAAACACGATTTATTTTAATGCAATTTTCTTTTAAATGAATTTTCAGCGTTGTTCCTTAAAAAAAATCCAGACTCTATTGAGACTTCTTATGCATACTATTGGGCCATCAGTCAAAAATGCTAAGCAAGTTTCAACACCTCAGTGTCTTGCAGCAGAGTAAACCCTGGACTCTCTGAAATTACATTTACAAAAACAGATCTGAATGCTTGCTGTGTTTTTACAAACAGTTTGCACTGTTAAAACTCTGTTATTACCAGCAACTAGAAGAGCACACTTAGGTAGTTAACCAACATGAGTGCAAGTAGGCTGATATGCTTAATGGTCTTATAAATTATTTTAATAAGCGTAACCATGTTTTATTCCCCTTTCACCTAGACATTGTTCGAGAAGTATTAAATTGTGTAATTAGGTTTGTCAAAGTTGTGACTTTTTTGTGTGTGTGGGTAGTTGTAAGTAAGACATACCCTCATATGTGTGAAGTGTAGCTTTTTCTCATTTAACATCAGTGGATGAAAACATTTTTATCCTATGATCAGACAGATGTAATGGATTAAGGTAATCTTAATCAACCTACCATTAGGTCATATGCTGCTTCATCCCACCTGAAAAGTCTTGGAAAATCAACAAAACAACATAAATGCCTTCCTTCTAAAGAAAAAAAAATCAATGTCCAATTGTTTTTAGTCCATTATATAAAGTCCAGCTTCTAGAAAAAATGGCATTGAGGAACAAACGAAGAGTTGTAAAATGAAGCTCATTTTTGAGGAAGAACCTCTTCTCAAACTGCACGAGCGAAACGAACGTGTAGAAGAACAGATCAGTGGGTTCTCCGCAGTGCTCGTGCTCCAGTCGCGCGCTGTCCAATGAGCTACAGCTTCAGGAGCTCCGGCGCTTTTATACTGAGCAGACCACAAACACTGCGGAATAGTGGCGTTTTATACACACGAACGCTACTTTGTTTCAGACATAGCGTACACCGTCAAAATACTGAGCAAAATAGTTCTTACCTAGACAAACCCTAATGTTATGTGCCGTATTTCTCCTCCATATTTTTGTTTATTAGAACCCGATAACTGTGGAAATTGATCAACGTCTTAAAACCGGAAACAGTTTTGGTAGTCAATACAACCAGGATATTCTGATATATACACGTGTAGCCTGAATATCCATCCATCTTCAACCGCTTACTCCTTTATCAGGGTCACGGGGAACCTGGACCTTACCCCAGGGAGCATCGGGCACAAGGCGGGGTACACCCTGGACAGGGTGCCAGTCCATTGCAGGGCACAATCACATACACACTCACACACACATCCATACACTACGGACACTTTAGACTTTAGACAGGCCAATCAGCCTAACATGCATGTCTTTGGACTGGGGGACGAAACCGGAGTACCCGGAGGAAAAACAAATTAATTATATGAGGACAGTAGAGTCAGTGATATAAATATATATTTTTTATTTCGTTTGGAAAAATTACAACCCAAAATTTTCAGAGTTATTAAGTTATTATTTTTATTATCCAATTTGTCACTTGAATCAAATGGGTTAAATGGGTTTAAACACCTCAGTGTCAACTAGGACCAAATGTGTTCAGTTTAGTAACAAAAAAGCTCTATTGATACAATAAATAGTCAAAATACATTTAGCAGCCATTAGGAAGACATGAATTAGGAACACATTTATTAGGAACACATGAATACATTTGTACATTCATGGAATTATCCAATCAGCGAATCAAGTGTCAACAGTGCAGTACATAAACTTATGCAGATATAGATCAAGAGCTCCATTTAATATACACAACAAACATAAGAATTGGGGAAGATGTGATCTTCAGTGACTTTGACCATGACATACCAGTCGGGCTTGTTTGAGTATGTTAGAAACTGCCGATCTCCTGGGATTTTCACGCGCAGCAGACTGAAGAGTTCGTACAAAATCAACAAACATCCGGTTCTGTGAGTGGAAATGACTTGTTGATGAAAGAGATTAGAAGAGGATGGCCAGTCTGGTTTGTGCTGAAAGGAAGTCTATAGTAACTGAAATATTAAACTGAAATACTCTTTACAATCATGGTGAGCAGAAAAGCATCTCAGAACACATAACATGGCAGAAGAGCTGAAGACAACATCAGGTTCCATTACTGTCAGCCACAGGAATAGGAATCTGAGGCTACAGTGGACACAGGCTCACCAAAACTGGACAGTTTTGTGACCTGTATCTGCATGATTTAATTCATTGCACTGCTGTGACTTGATTGGCTGATTGGATATGACTGCATGAATATAAGACTGCATGAATAAGCAAGGGTACTGGTGTTCCTATTAAAGTAACCAGTAGTACATATGAAACATTTAAACAATTAACCTAATATTTGAATGGTTGGACTATGCTCATTAAATAAATCTGTTTTGAGAGGGTCCATGGAGTTTATTTTACAGTGAAAGGAGTCCCTGGCTGCAAACGTTTCAGAAACCCTGGTTTACTAATTAGTAGTAGTAGTTAAGTACTGTGGTAGAAGTGAACTGAACAATTTTGTGCTTAAATTATTTCTTGTAAAAAGGAAACAGAAAAAAATAGGTTCTTGCTCTGTTACAGTACAAAAGCCTGTGTGGTACCAGATGGGTACCAGCAGCTGTGAGGTTTTTTCCCACTAGCCCAAGGTAAATCAACAATAAGTCTAAACTTGGAGAAAATGTGTTGTGAAAGGGTAGGATAATTCTTTCCATGTAATTCCTCCCCAATTTTCAACATGATGGATCAGTCACATTGGGATTAATGCAATCCAGATTTGCCTTAAAACATTCTGTGTGTGTACATTGGTGTGTGTACATGTTTTTTTCCTTTTAAGGATGGGGTTATAAAATCATAAATCACTATTTTTATTATGCTTGCTTTGCTTTGGCACAGAAATATTTAGGTGTCTATTGGTCAACTGGAATTTGAAGCCACAAGTCCACTGATCATTAATCACACCCACGAAATAGATGGCAGAATTAACTAGATTATATAAAGCTAATTAATTGTATTATATCCTAATTCTGAAATGCTGTGTTTATTCTCACACTGTATTGTTTGCCATCCCACCAAAATAGCTAGCTATTTTACTTAGCAGCAAGTTAATTAACTGTATAGATTGCAAAACACCATTATAGACGACACATTTTGTTTTCCTAAAATGTCACAGAATTTTCCTGAATTTACACAACTACACTTTCCATTAGTCTGACTTTTTACTACTTTAGTGTCAAGCTGACCAAATGTATTATCTCTATTGCCCCCTTAAATGCAAAAAATGTCTCAGTGATAATTAAAGGTGCCCCTTGGAGAAATTGTACCTCCATTGTAGGAGACTGCAGAAAAGCAATGAAAGCACATAAAGCTTATGGTTCACCAAGCTATCTATAAAAATAACTTGAAAATACTTAATAACCAAATGAGGGTTGCTAGAAAATCTTATTTTTCAAGTTTAATTGACAGCCACAAAAACAACCCCAGATTTCCATTCTCCACCATAGACTGCTAAACCCCTCACCTCAAATATCATCAGTTCTTTTCACAACTGAAAAGTGCAATGAGTTTGCACCTTTCTTCAGTGATAAAATTACTATCATAAGGCAAAACACAGCCAGCACTTGTCATGTTGGTATGTTTTTCTAACTCTCCACCTACTGGTGTTAAATGTTATGTATTGTCTTTTGCAGTAGTCAGCCCTAACACGCTTTCCCTGGTTATCACTTATGAATTCTTCTAGCTGCTCTCTCTAATTTTTTTTTATCCTGAGCATTGTTAATCTCCAGCAAGGAATTTTTCCACACACCTTTAAGACATCTATTGTTAGGACTTTGCTGAAGATAAACAATCTTAATGCTTCTGTGATCAGTAACTACAGACCTACCTCTTGGTAAAATAATTGAAAATGTTGTGTCTATACAGCTCAGCACTGCATGCTTTGGCAGCACCCCATCAGCATCTGTATCTTTCTGCCGTGATTGAATTGTGGAGTTAGTATTTCGAGTCTGATATATTATTCCATTTTTATGTGGTTAAGTGCAATTTACATTTATAATGGTTTTACTCCACTCTGGTATAAGGGCCCTGGTATTATTGATGTATAGGGGAGGACAATGAGATATGTGCAATGTAAATGCATGGTGATTGTATTATGTATGGTAAAGTCTATATATGTTATTGGTGTTCACTGTAGCCATATGCGGCATTGTTGCCCAAGACAAATTTCCCTCACGGGACAATAAAGTTTAACTAACTAACTAACTAACTGACTGCAGTGGCTGAACTGCTTGTGCTGAGCTGGCCTTGCACTTTGATGGCATACAAGGCACCAAAACAAGACACCTCTGGTGCATCTTCATCCCTGTAAATATACAACAATAAACATTTTAGAAAATGTTACATTGGAAATATCACTAAATGTTAGCCAATGCAAGACACAGCTAACTTCGCCAAAACATTTGCCTGCACAACACGCAAATTTCCAAGTTTTTATGTGAGAAATGTTTATATTTACTCACAGTTCATCCTCAGCTGGGTCAGGTCATATCTCAAAATGACAGTGTTCCACTTCAGGGTCAATCTCTCGAACTGAGGAGCTGTCATCAATGCTCAGAATGCCCTCCAAGATGAGGTCATGTGCTTTCAGTGGTCCAAAGCATCTTCTGATTTTGTTGCTGATCCTGTCATGTTCCAAAATGCAAAGGTTGTCTTAATGAATTAGGCTTGAACCTGCATGGCATTTTTTATTGTTTACCATGGACGTTCCCCAGCATGACTTGCCTCCTCCCACTGAAACCAAAACTAATGAGTGTCGTTTACATATGAATACAGTTGCAAATGGAGGGGGGGGGGGGGGGGGGGTTGCTGTGCCTTTGTCTGTGGAATGTGCATAGCTGTATATTTAACTTATTTTAGATACTTCTGAAAGACAATTTATTTTCATTAGAAGTATTTAAAAGAAAACACTTTGAGGTTTCTATCAACCTGATGACTGCAGCACAAGATGACATGTTCTGACTTGTAGACTGATGCTCTTGATGTTTTACAATAAAGAATCCTGATGAGTTTCCAACAGTTTACACACCTCCAGATGTTATGTGATACCTTGTGGTGTTCTCCAAGGCTCAATTTCAGATAATTTCATTTATATTTATTGATTTCGCAGACACTTTAATCCAAAGCGACTTACAAATGCGAGCACACTTACACACCAATGGTAGCAGAGCCATGCAAGGTGCTAGCTTGCCATCGGGGGCAATTTAGGGTGTAACTCAGTTACATTTCTTATGTAACTTATATGCTGCCATTAGCTGGTGTAATTAATCGATATAACATCTCCTTCCATCAGTATGCAGATGACAAGCAACTCTATCTCTCATTTGCATTAGATGCCCACAAGTCGATTAGCACCCTTGTAAACTGCGTAGTAAGCATAAACTTGTAGATGTCACAGAACTTTCTGCAGCTAAATAAAGATAAGACAGAGGTACTTATTATTGCAAATGATGCACAGAGAAAGTTATTTAAGCCATATCTAGACTCCTTGTCTCTCAAGTCAAATGACTGCATTAAGAATTTAGGGATTGTGTTTGACAGGGATCTTTGTTTAAAAAAAATCATATACGCTTTATATAAGCATATAAGCATATAATGTGTGTAAAACAGCATATTATCACCTTTGTAACATCTCTAAAGTATGTAATATTCTCTCCCCCACAGATAGTGAGAAACTCATACATGCATTTGTTACATCTGGACTCGACTACTGCCACAGTGTTTTGGTTGGCTTCCCAAAGAGCTCCATAAAACAATTACAAAGAGTTCAGTATGCAGTTGCAAGAATTCTGACATGTACTAGACTGAAGAATCGTATCACTCTGCCACTTAAATTACTTCACTGGCTACCTGTGTCTTATTTTAAAATCCTGGTAGTAATTTTCAAATGTCTGGTGGTTCTCCTACATACCTTTGTTGTATGATCACTAAATATACTCCTGCTAGATCACTTAGGTCATCCAACTGCAACGTGCTGGTTGTACCCAAAACTCAGCTGAAAAGCAATGAATCAGCCTGTAGTCACTATGGGCCTGAACTCTTCCTGACAACCTATGTGCAGTTGATTCAATTAGCACTGTTAAAAAGTATCTCCAAGCACATTTGTTCACTTGCTTCTTTCCTCAAACAAGTTAATTTCCATACTTGATTTTATTTGTATTCTTTTATTTATTATATTTATATGCTTAGCCTTTTATTTATTTATTTATTTATTTTCTACTGATTTTATTTTCCTGTATGTCTTCTGTAAAGCACTTTGTAAACATTGTTGTAAAAAGTGCTATATAAATAAAGCTTTACTTACTTATTAAATGACCGTAAGGTTAAAAAAAATAATTCTACTGAGATGAATTCAGACACCATGCAATACAATATCTAAGATGAACAGGAAAAAAACACAAAAAAACAACCCATCAGACTCCATATCAGATTTCTTCCAAACATGCTGAAAATGATTCATAAGTCATAATCAAGCCTTGGATATCACCGTAAGGGCACCAGAGAAAAAGACTTGTTTTAATCAAAGGCCAAAGTGTGCGGTTGAAGACTGAAAAAAGATCAGGTTACATTTTTCCAATTTTCAACGATTCGGTTTTGGTGAGCCTGTTGCAGCCCATCTATCTTATGGTTTGATGTCTTTCTTCTCGCTACGGTTGTTCATAGCATATTAGCAGCATACCCCAAATAGTATGAGGAAATACTCTGACCAAAACATTTAAGATATCATCCATCCATCCATCTTCAACCGCTTACTCCTTTTCAGGGTCACGGGGGAACCTGGAGCCTATCCCAGGGGGCATCGTTGACAAGGTGGGGTACACCCTGGACAGGGTGCCAGTCCATCGCAGGGCACAATCACATACACACAATACGGACACTTTAGACACACCAATCAGCCTACCATGCATGTCTTTGGACTGGGGGAGGAAACCAGAGTACCCCGAGAAAACCCCCGACACACTGGGAGAACATGCAAACTCCACACACACATGGCCCCGGCGGGACTTGAACCCCGGACCCTGGAGGTGTGAGGCGAACGTGCTAACCACTAAGCCACCGTGCGCATTTAAGATATCAATATTTTCTAAAATTGAAGTGCATTATGAGAATGTGTGTACAACCATGTCTATAGCTTTCATAGCTAGTAATACAACTGTATCAATCCCATCTTAAACACAACATCGTTCATGCAGACTTTTCCAAATACAACATCTCTTGGGTGGCATAGTGATGCAACAGGTAGAAGGCAGCCCCACAGCTCCTGGGACCCCAGTTCAGTCCTGAGGTCAGATTGTTTTGCTTGTATTTTCTCATTTGTAAGTCGCTTTTGATAAAAGTGTATGCTAAATGAATAAATGTAATTGTAAATGTCTGTGTAGACTTGGCATGTGGTTTGTGTTCACATGGATTTGCTTTGGTTTTGTCTGGTTTCCTGGCACTATCATAAAATATGCTAGTAGGTGGCCTGAATATGCTAGTAGGTGCAAATGAGTGAGAGTATGTATGCATGCATGAAGCCCTGCAATGGACTGGCATCCCATCCAGCGTATATTCTTTCATCAGACAGTGCTCCTGGGATAGCCTCTCTTCTAATTCACTTTGACAGATTTGTAGATGTATCAGCACAGGAAAATGACTAAATAACAGCAGCAGGTTTACAGTACAAGGACGAAAATTAACAAAGCTGACCAGGCATAATTTCTACTTCAATGAGGGCAAGGGAAAAATGCAGGCAACTTCATGTGAGCAGGCAAACAGGAAATTTAATGGGCAGCACTGGAGAGAAATATCCATGTACATGTATAGGCCAGTCATTTCCTGAACCCTACCAGAAGACTATAGTAATGAGTGAAACCTGGATGTGAGCTAAAATCAACATGTTCCAAGTGAGTTGTAGTAACAGATGGGGAAGAAGAAACATGAATGAATGGGAGCTTTTGTAGGATGTAGTTGTGATTCCTGAAATATGATTGGACAAAAAACTCCTGACATCATGTCTGCTCAGCAAGCATGAAGATTTCTGTTTCCACAATTAGAGAATATATGGTTCATACAGAACTATATATTGCATCTCAGAAAGCATATGCATAAAAAAGTAATACCTCATCTATTTAGTTTTAAATGCTCTAACCCAAATAAATCCACCAGTCTTATAACTTCTTGAATCATCACCCAAAAACCCATGGAAACCTCTAGTAATGCAAATACATGAATGCTTCCAAGTTATACTTATTTTGCAAAATCCCCTTAAGGCCAAATCGTATAGGGAAGAAACCATAGTTACCAGATGTGACTGTTTTGTCTCTGACAGCATGCCCACCAACAAACCTTAAATAACATACAAACAGCACAGTGTATTAATCATACCTGTATGTGTTCTGGACAGAAAGAGTGAGAGAAAGTCAGCTTTATTCAGATAATAACTTCTGCAGCCTCTTGTTTATAGATACTCTTCCCAAAAAGAACATGGAGAATGAAAATGTCAGCCTTCTTCCTAAAATATTTAATTCTAGTACTTCTGAGGTCATTGGACGTCAATCCAGTTCTTATATAATATAATATTCCTACTGGAGAATAACCTCAACCATCTGGCACCCTACACCCAGAGCTGCTCCAACCCCATCTCTTTGTCTAGAACTGTGAACTTTTATTTTCTGAACCAAATTCTTCTGCTGTGTTATTGCTTCCCTGAAACACATTCTGCTGTTCACACCCCTGAGTAGCTCTCTGAGTCTGACCAAATTCTCTTTTGACAATGCAAGAAACACAAGCATGAAATGAACATAAGCAATGTATTCATGAAGCTGGCCTCTCTAGTCCACTCTGTTTGAACAGCTGAAATCAGCTTGCTAAAAAAATCCAAAGCATATTCTTTTAAGGATTAAAACAAAATATGCTTAGGGGCTGTGTTTGGAAACAATTTTTGTGCTAAAGACCCATTTGCATTATATTTAAAATATGTTATTTTATTATGGCTAAATGGGTTTTCCATTATTACTTAAAGTATTATTTAATTATTTTATTTACTATTTTCAAAAGATTTCATATTTTGTAAATACATTAAAGGACCTGCAGTGCCACATTTGTTAATGACACTCAAAATGACTTAGCATACTTTCATATTACTCCAACCTAATAACTATCAATATATACATGGGTGGTCATATCTCTTGGCACAAATGCCCTGTGCACACAGTGAAAATGTGAGAATCTTTCCCTCTCAGCAGGAAACCCAAAGGGCTCTGAAAACCAAACCACAATTAGTACATTTACACTTCAATATACTTTTATAGATTTTTAAAACTCTTGTATTGGTACAAAGACTCAGAGTTATAACAGGACCAAGGTACCAAGTCTGAGGCACAGTGAGACCAAAACAAGAGCATGGAGTATGAGAGCTGGACGTTTGTTACCAAAAAAAGCAAATCAAGCAACAAGCTGAAACAACCAGATATGGGATCCTGATATAGCTTCAACCATCACTACACGTTTCTGTCATACATAACAATGTGAAGATTCTCTGAGACTAATGTCCAAAGGAATTGATTGTGTGATTTCACAATTTTAGGGTTTTGCAGTTGATACTCCAACCAACTGAATATCTTGCATCTCATTTCTTAAACATACTGTGATGAAACGTTCTGGTGAGTTGCCAAATCACAGTGGACAAAGAAAACATATCAGTTGTGTGTATCTTAAAGAAAAGAAAAAATAGTGTTGACATTGCTGCAGTGTTCCTCTTTGAGGTGTTCTGTCAGGATTACCTAACGTCCGGCAATGATCTGCTTTGGTGTAATATCAGGGCAGTGAGGCTTATACCAAAGGTTTGTCTAACCGTTTGTGTAAAAAAAAAGGACATATTATTAGTTCAGACTAACATTGGCTCTGAGATGAGCCTGCAGGATGGATAATCTGTTCAAATTATGTATTTGATTTGCCACATTTTCCAAATTGTAGTTAATATACACATATACTCACCATACGCTTTAATCGGAACACCTATATACCTGCTAATTATGCAGTTATCAAATCAGCCAATCATGAGACAGCAGCACAATGCATAAAATCATGCAGATACAGGTCAAGAGCTTCAGTTTATGTTCACATCAAACATCAGAATAAGAGAAAAAGTGTGATCTCTGTGACTTTATCTGTGGCATGGTTGTTGTATTTCATAAACTGCTGATTTCCTGGGATTTTCACACACAACAGTCTTTAGAGTTTACACTAAATGGTGTGAAAAACCAAAACTATTGAGTGAGAAGAACCATATAGTATCTTCCACTTGTTTAAACCATTGTGCTATTTCTAGTATTGATTGGAGATCTGCAATTAGGGTCCATGCAAGATTTTATACCCCATATAGAACATAACTTTCTTCTTACTTAAGAGCCCTGACTACTCCATTTTTAAAACAGAAGATTACGAGACCTGGCTGGACATCTAGCAGGAGAGTATAATGTAATAATGTCGAGGTATAAATGCATGCATCATATATGGACAGTGTTTTTATTATCTGGAAGAAGGATGCTCTATTAACATTACTAATATGGCAGTCAGTCATGACATCAAGATTCGTAGCATAATGATAAATCTTCAAACCACATGGTCTGATATTGTCAAGGCGAAAAGTTATTGGTTACTTTGACAAGCACTCTGTACTAAAGTGAACTCTAAATGCAGATTAGATATGTTTCCTGTAGAAAGATATGTCTGCACTGAGATACTTTAAGTGAGAAAATAACCTAGAATGCTCCCTAACATACCAGGTTAAATATCGTCAGCTTCCAGACGTTCAACAGCCTTTTTTCCCCACCATGTGTACTTAGAAATTGATTATTTATTCTTGTATTCTTAGGTCCTGATTCCTTTTGTCGAAAAGCTTGACTATTAGGCTATAGTTAAATCTAATCACCTTCCACTTACCATTGATGATTTAATGCTACATCATCCTCCATTTTAGGGGAAAGCTTAAAAGCTGTAATTAGAAGTGCAATCATTTCTTTCAGGAAACTGAAACAAAAATCCATCCTTGATATAGATAGTAAATATTCTAGTTCTCCCAGCTCTGTGCTTTATACAAAGGCTGAAGAAAGGTTTGTACCCTGAGTGCAGGGATGGGACTGGCAGGCTTCTGGCTCATCAACAAAAAATACCTCATGTATTATTATATAGACATCAGTTCATCTCACTATCTTCTTTCAGATTCCTCCAAAATGAACGGTTTTTTCCTCTTTTTATTACAAACTGTATCAGTCTCTGCACACACACTTTTTTAGACTTAAAAAAAAAAATATATTTTAAATATTTATTCATTTATTGTTAGATAAACTTGGAGCCAAATGTAAAAAGTAGAATTTTTTTTGCTCTGACTTTATTATATTATATATTATATTATAGTACATTTAGATAATGATTCATGTCAGATAAGATTTTTTTGTTGAAATAGTTTATATATA
>JAFFST010048219.1:180733-194648 GCA_022414735.1 Noturus placidus | reverse complement strand
TATTGTTTAAATTGGTTTGATGTTCCGAAACACTTAAGTGTGACAAACATGCAAAGGAACAGGAAATGAGGAAGGGGGCAAACACTTTTTCACACCACTGTATCATTAGCTGGCTAGCTAACTTAGCCAAAGACTTCTGTGGTTTCAGTAGCTTGCTATGTTTGTTAGCTCATGTTAATTCATATAGTACATTTTTCTAGATACGCATCCCCCTGAGCATTACTTATAGACTGTTGAAGCACCCAGATATATTTGACATAACAGGCAATCACTACTGTGGTCCAATCTCTATCTATAGTTTAGCACAGAGCTTTGAAACAGCAAAACTTCAAAATATCTGGCTAGTTAGTCTCGCTCACTTAGCTAGCTTATGTCTTATCAGTACATGTTTCTGCAAATTGGATGAGGTGTGAAATGCTGACATCTCAACAAGTTTGACTCGCATGATTTACAGATTATTATTATTACAACGCCCAAAAGAATCTCAATGCAAAAGTAACTTGTGCATATGACAGTAAAAAGGGCTTGACACTTCTATTTATAATCTATTTAAATAGTATTGGAGAAAAAGTCATATGCACATGCAAAGAAATGTAATAAAACAAAGATGTCTTAAAATAATTAAGTATAACGTTTCTACATAAAAAAAAAGCAGCAATAAACTTAACATTTGGTCCAGCGACTGTTTGCATTTTAAACAGTTTGTAGTCTCAGGTGCAATAATAAAGCTAATATCTGCAAATGAGTCTGCCACAGCCCTGGTACACACCTGTTAAAATTGCAGGTTTTTGTGTAAACAATTAAACCAAGATCAATCAGACCATTTCCCCTGTTTAACATGATAAAGCAACCAACACAGTTCAAATGAAAAATGTTTTATGGAAAATAAGAAAAAGCAATAATCTAGCATGTAATCGCATTTATAGCATGTAAGCACATGTAGCATGTAAGCAAAGAAATAAGCAGTCATGTTCAAAGTAATTATCATACACCTGTCATCAATTAAGTGGTTATGATTAGCTCAGATGATCATTTCTTATGATCAGAAATGTGTTTCACAGATACCAGGTAAACCAAAACTGGTCATATGAATTGTGTTTAGTTACAATATTCCTCAAGGTATGTTTGGTATAATTCTTATTTCATGCTGAATGATGTGGTGATATTATGAATGTCATATAGGCTAAGGAAATAACATTTACTGTAATATGTGCACACACACACACACACACACACACACACACACACACACACACACACAGAGGCATCCCTGGTTTGCATGATGGATATATTTCCTTTGATCCCACCAACCCATTCTCAGGAATTTTATCAGTGTACAGTTCAGCAGGATGATTTAATTAGTTGTGAGTTTATGCTGCCATGTAACCATCATCCCTATTTGGTATCTTGGTAACTAGACACTTCAAAGAGGTTCAGGGGTATAAGAGGATATGATTGGCTGAATGCATTTAGCTATTACCATTGTGCATCCTACATCAGACATTGGCCCCCATTTCTGTAAGTTTCATTTGTCTCTATGCTATGAATGTCTTCACTTGTGATTTTGAATAATAAACTCATATGTTATTGCTTTCTTTATTATTAAGTGGTTCTTCTTGAAGAACGTATGCTGCATTAAAAGTGCATGACTGTATTTCTATGCTTGTTAGGAATTGTTTCCTAAGTTATAGCTGTTGTATGTTAGACACGTTAAAATCCACCTCTGACAAGTAAATAGAAAAGGTCTATACTTGCACGTCAATATAACCCTCTGAAATAACAAAAATAAGTGTTTATTATAGGCTATATAGAAGCCTGTGGTGTAGGAACGTCTCTTTATAATGAAAGCTTAGCAAGAAACAATTTTAGACTAAAAATAATCCGAACATTGAGATATTATACTTCTAGCACTAACTAGATGATTATATTTTGGAGTCAGATAATTAATTAAATGGAGTCAGATATTTAAATCATAAATTAAAACACGCATTAAACCTTCAGCTGCACCTATTTCCATCCTTGGTTATAGGAGAGCATGCCCTAAAAAGTCAATTCAATACAATACAAAGAACACTGAAGCCAGTACTGAAACAACACTGCTTCAGCAATGGTGGTTACAAAATATACAGGGAAAAAAACAAATGTTAATGGCTCAACAAAAAAATTTACGCAATAGTTTGTATCAATCTTGTCAGTTATGACAAATTCTAATGACATTAAATTCAACCAACAAACTACATTGAGTTAGAGAAATTACCTTTTCCTCTACAATCAAATGTATTTTCAATTAACACTTAATTAATAAGTTGTATAATAAACACAAGTCTTTCGGTTGATTAATAATTCAAATTAAATTGTTCCTACTAGTTTTTTTCACATTATTTAAAATGAATTTTTAAGTGTTATGTACTTAATAACCATAATTATGAACACAAGTTTTTAAGTTAACAATCATTTTAAAAATTAAGGTGTTCCAATTAGAGTTTCTCCAGTAGTTTTTAGCTTTTTTATGTTTATGTTCATTTAGTAGCTTTTAAGAAATTCATTCATTCAATGACAATATTGCTTAACAATTAACTTTTTTTTATTTTGAACTGTAGTTGTATATTTATACTCACAATATTCAAGGACACAATACATTTTGAAAAGAACAACACATATGTATATATATTTTTTCCAATGAGATTTGGTAGACCTTTCACATCATTATCATCTCGACTATCATCAGTTATAGACAGTTCCCCATTCTGAATATAATCATCTGTGTTTGAAAAACTTGCAAAGCTCTTTAGTAGATCTTCTTTGAAGTCTTGCAGTGAGTGAGGAGTATGCTTTCAGCTTCCGGGTAGGCAAATGTTTAATAAATTTTAGTGCTGAATTCACAGTTCCTAAAAACACAGATGATAGTCAACGTGTTCAAAAACTCTCTTTCTGTAGAGGCACTGCAACACCGGCCAGTGAAAGACTTTCTGCAGATCTGACTCTTTCCTGAGTTTCCTTAGAGTAATTTCTTGATAGATGTGATCTAAAGCTCGCCCATGTTTTGAAGGAATTAAAACAAAAACACCCGAGCCCATTGTTCTAGAAATGGGCCATCTTAACAAAACACCAATTTGCATCAACTGTTGATACATCAAGCATCTAGTAGATACACGTAGGTCTGGGTGATACTGACAGAATCACATTAACGATAATTTAAGCATCTTGATATGGGGGTTTGATTCCCACCATGGCCCTGTGTGTGCAGATTTTGCATGTTCGACCCTGTTGCGGGGGTTTCCTCCAGGTACCGGTTTCCTCCCCCAGTCCAAAGACATGCATGGAAGGTTGGCATGTCCAAAGTGTCTGTAGAGTTCAGTTCAATCAGTATGAATGAACACTTTGTGTCTACAATTTTTTCCCTCTCACGGAACTATCCACAGTCCACAGGCTGCTCATTTTTGGTCAAAGAGCAAATTGACTACAATGGAGCTATAAGACTATCTATGTGAATGACAAAAGATTTTTTTTTTTAAATGTGTCAATGCATGAACTTAGATTAAAGTCAACTAAGGAATCACTTTAGTGGAATGGATTAGGAAGATCAGGAATAGGTTCATGTTTTAGAGTGGCCCAGTCATTCCTCTTGAAAGTATATCCTCCTAAGGAATGTTTAAAGCAAAATGATGAATGCTCTACAGTGCCCAATTCAAAGTCCAGATCTGAATCCTATTGGGAATATGTGGCACTGTTTAAAAATTGCAGTCAGCAAACAACATCCTACCAACCTGAAGAACCAGGAGTTGAATATTTTTGTAAGCAGCATTTTTCAGTTTTTATGAAAAAATAATGAATGAATTTTTACTCTGAAAATGTACTTTAAGAGCATATTGGTTTACAACAAAATGCTGGCTGGAACAATATGTGTAAATGTCATTTGTAATTCAGTTGAATCTGATGATTTTTAAGGAGGTTGAATAATATTGAAAGGAATTGTATCTTTGTTTATATGTATGAATGCATACATTTTTATTCATACTTATGAGGACAAAGTTAAAATAGAAATAGCTTCATTTCCTTTTATTGAGATGAGGCTACTCTGGGATATCAGCATCCAGCAACTTCAACGTTAATAATCCTGAGTAAAGGCTTCAGAACAGCACCAACATTATATACCTTTAACTTTCATTTCCATCAACTACTAGAATGATAACTTTATCTATAGGCTAGTGTGTAGTGCATTAAGATTCAAAATCAGTAAGGCCGGAGAATAAAAACTATTGTGAATATTGTGATTCTTGTTTTGATACTTCTATACCATCTTCCGGGCTTCTTATCAGGTGATCCATAGTCCCTTCAGAGCTGCATTTAGAAACACCTAATTGCAAACACTGAGTTTAGTGACTATATTTGAGGGTATGGTTGTGTTAAACTCAGAGAAGTATAATAAAATAAAACACTGTAGCCTGAAACAAGTGCATCTTTTCCAGCTGTTCAAAAGTCATATGCAGTGTCACCGGTATTGACTTCATCCACTAATATGATTGTTTTGTATGTAAATTGTGCTGAGTCCAAAAAGGCAGTAATGATTAATGTATGAGGTAAATTCTACTAGATAATTATCAATCAGATAAAAATCATTCAGCATTAATACTACTCATGTTTTGAAGTACAATATTGGCCATCTGGTGAAATATTTATAACTTCAAAAACCTTTCCTGTGCAAAATCATCATTGAAAGACCAAAGAACCCAGTTATTATGTTAATAAGGTATGAATATAATGTAAATGTAATATAAATAGGGTATAAATGTGTGAAAAATATCTAATAAACCAACTTTACTGGAGTAATAATCATTTTAGAAAACGGATTTTTTCTGCTAACATTTCATTATTAAAACTTAGTATATTTTATTATTTTGTATAAACAGAGCCTGGATATCATTTTCATTTTTTCACTTGACTTCATAACATCCAAATATCATAAAGGAACTGTACACTTGTCTTAAGTCTGGCATAATAAAATATTTATGGTATTTTTATGCATAAATATTTCACATGGTGCTGTGCTGTCAGCTGTAGAATATACACAAGATTTCAAAAGACAACACTTTAAAAATAGTGCAATAGGACAGGTTTCAGAGAGACATTGTGCATGTGACAGGCAAAAGAGAGTTGTTGTATGTCTACTACATCAGACAAAGCAAGTTTAATGAGCAACCTTACAAAGCAGCAGGTCACCAGGGAAATGTATCCTTTTTTAAATGCTGGGTCTATTTATTTGTGATCGTGTTAATGCTTTATTTATTCTGAGGTTTATCTTGTGTAACAACAAATCTATGGAAAAAAAAACAGACTTAGGCAAGTTTAAGCAACATGTCACTAAAGGGGAGAAGATATAAATTCCAAACAAACTGGTCCTATTTTATCTGTTCCTTTGATGGAGGTCCTCAAGGAGCCATTGATTACAATCTGAGGTTTCATGTATGTCCATCCATCCATCCATCTTCAACCGCTCACTCCTTCTCAGGGTCACGGGGAACCTGGAGCCTATCCCAGGAGGCATGGGGCACAAGGCGGGGTACACCCTGGACAGGGTGCCAGTCAATCGCAGGGCACAATCACATACACACTCACACTCACATTCATACGTATTTGTGCAAATGTCTGTATGCTTTATTTATTTCTAGGAGTCATTTATACTGTGTTGACAACCGTCTTGAAAGTTCAAAGGTTTAATTGATGTAATGTACGCAAGTATCTGGGGAAGTGTCATCATTTTATGGGAAAAAAAGCCACATTATAGCACTAATCCTGTAATAAAGATAGAAAAAATAGAGTAGTAGGATTTAAAGTTCATATTCTTATGAGACTATATATATATATATATATAGGGTTGGGAGGGTTACTTTGAAAATGCATTCCGTTTATGTGTTAAGGTTAACAGGTCAGTAACATGATTGTGTATAAAATAATATTTATATATTCTATAATAATATTCTATGTATAAAAGAATATCTAAAAGAGGCAGACTTTCAGAAGTAAAGATGTTACTAGCATTTTGAGGAAGGCATTCATGTATTTGAGGCAAACCATAATAAAATTGTTCTGCCTTGAGCAACAGTGTTGCAATCAAAGTGGTTTCTATATATTTCCAAAGAACTTTACAATAAGCTTTGTAACCCAGTAACTATGCACTAGTTACTATGAACAAATGGAGTAGTATTTGAAATGAATGCATTTCATGAATGCATCTGAAAAGCATTAGATGTTTTCTTTTTAAAAAATTTTACAATTATTACTATTTTGCTGATTAAGCCTATTTTAATATTCCTACACTGAGATTATTTGCCAATACACAAGGGTGTTTGATTACAGTACTACTCCTATTTGATATTTGTTTCAAATACAAAAGCCTGTGAATGGTAAAGAATTCTTTTACTATACACAGTCACAGGAAAAAAAGAAAGTACACCCTCCTTCCATTCTAGGTTTTATTTATTTATTTAATAATAATTTAGTGGAAAGCCTTCTCAGAAGAGTGGAGGCTGTTATAGCTGAAAAGAGAACCAACTCTATATTAATGCTCATGGTTTTAGAATGGGCTATTCAACAAGCACATATACTGTTGTAGAAGTAGTAGTAGTAGACCTGACCAAGCTCCATGGGATGGAGACAACCCAAGCTTTCATACTAGATAAGTGCATTAAATGTGTTTTTTCCTGTTGTACAGCATTGTGTGGGTGAGGACTTTCCTTGTTTTTGCTACATATTCTTTTCTGTTATCTCCTTTTTACCTCAAGAGCACTTCTCAGCTAGTGCTCCTCTTATGCCAGTATCAGAAGATCCAAATTTGGGTTGTTTCGCCTTAAATAATCTAGGGTGTAAGATAAAGAAAAGAATTAGATCACATAAATTAAAGAAATTTAGCACTGGCCAAGAAGGAAATAGCTAATTCTTTAGAGATGTGATACATAAGAAGTATACGAGAAAGATAAATCAACAGGCATTTTTGCAGAAAATGAAGAGGGAAGAAAAATCAGGCCTGGAATTTAACAGTTTCTTGTGACACATCCAATCGAACTAAAAATCAGCCATAAGAAAAATGGTGAGACATAAAACTCGCAGTGAAGTTCTGTCTAAATTTTCTGGGAGGAAATCACAATATGAAGAACACATTGAGTCAAAATCTGGTCAGCTGTGACAGAGAATGACAGACAAAATGTGGCAGAAAAAGTAAAATATTTTTTTTAATTTGCAGTGTGTAACCTGCATTTTGTAACATGGGCAGAAATATTAATGGATTGCTAATTTCTTCTTTTTATGTATTAGCAATCATTATTTTAAAACACATGACCTTAAGCACCAAGCTACAACTGCCTAGCTATATGACAGTTAATATGACAGTTGCTGTCTAACATTATGGGTTCTTTTTTCAAGTTGTTAACAAATTATAGCAACATAGAATACATGTAAAACACAATACATTGATGTACATATAATGTTGTTTTTAAAAACAAAATTTCCTTAGACAAGACAACTGGGGCATGTTCACAAAATACACTATATGGCCAAAAGTATGTGGACCCTTATATCTATATGAGCTTCTTAAATGTCCCATTTAAAAATTTACTTTCCCCTTTGCTGCTATAATAACCTCCACTTTTCTGAGAAGGTTTTCTACTACCTGTAGATGTTGGCTGTGGGAATTTACCATTCAGCAACAAGACCGTTAGTGATGTCAGTCACTGATGTTGAGCAATGTCAGCATACCAATTCATCCTAAAAGTTGAGGTCAGGTCTCTGTGCAGGTGCATTTCACTCCAAACCATGTCTTCATGGACCTCATTTTGTGCAGAGGAGCACTATCAAGGTTAAACTAGGCTAGGAAATTCTACAAAAAAAGAACTTACTTTGTAGATGCTTCAAATAAATACAAATATTTTGTTACTGTAATTGGAAATCAATGCAGAGATGCCACGTTCATCCTACCTTCATTTTTTTTACTAGGTGAAATCTGAAATGATTAATTGAGTTTAATTAACTATTTTAATTACTAAAAAATAATATAAAACAACTGATATTCAAATGATATTCTTAGTCCCTGATCTAATAAACAAGAATGAGGAAGTGTCTTTGATAGAGACTTTAAAGTCTGTAATGCTGCATTCTCTTGCTTCATAAGTGGTAATTCACAGGTTGGAATGATTCACAGGTTTGACTTGGTGAAGTTCATGAAAAAACATGAAAGCCTCCAACTTTTTTTAGCAACAATCTAGCCAGCTAAAGGTGATGAGTGATGTTAATTTTCCACCTAAAACAGTGGACTGAATAGTCAATGAATTGACTGAATTATCAATCAAATTATGTTTGTGTGCTGATTAATCTAAGGCCAATACTTAAGTATAAAGTGTCCATAATGGCACCCTTGCTAAATATTATCTTTATTGTTGAACCTTTTGATATTTTGTTTAAAAAATTCACAAAAATACTCTGATCTCATGGATATCAAACAATTCCAAACAAAACACTATCAAGCTACCACTGCTGGGCCCTTGAGAAAGGCCCTTAACCCTCAATTGCTCAGTTGTATAAATGAGATAAAATGTAAAAATGTCAAATGTAATGCTCTGGATAAAGGCCAAATGCCATAAATGTAAATGAACAATTTGCAAATTATCCATTTATATCAAGCTTTATAAATGAGGCCCATTGTCACTGTCAAGATTATTTAAAGCAGAGTATTCCTACACACTGTACTGTAGATTTATAGTTTTAGGATTTGACCTTTTGCCAATTTCTCTTTTATAGATATTAATGGAATTGTTCAGTGTTTGAGATTTTCATACTGAAGTTAATAATTTGTGTAATTATATTTATACACATTCAGTCTCACACACTCAAAACCACCTAGGGTAAATTTAGTATAGGCAAAATACTGGTATATTTCTGGAAAGTAGGAACAACTACCCTGTTTTAATATTTTCTATTGCTTCTGTTTCAGATGGTGGTTGCTTTGACAGTTTTAAAAGCTTAAACAGAAAAAGTTTGACATTTTGATGAACCTTACAAATCATTCAGTTGAGTACACCCTTATATGACCCTTATACATCATTGAGTACAAAATACTGTTTTGGGGAAACCATAAGAAGACTGATTGGTTTGTTCATCATCTTCATACCATCTTATTTAAGGATTTCACATTTGCTGTGGCAAATTCTGGTTATATTTCACATTTTTTTCAGGGCTGAGACCTCCCAGAGAGCATATAAGGTTTCAGAATGGGCTGATGTATGCAAGTATATAAACAAACAACAAAAAAAAAAAAAAAAAAAAAAAAAAAAAAAAAAAGAGTCGTTGTTGTTCTGGCTTGGATGGAAAGTTTTTCCAGACTGCCAAGACAGCTCATAGAGAGCCATAAGCACAGAGCATTTTTTGGCCGTTGTGTTGATTCTCAGCTCTGAAAGAAGATCATAATGAACATAAACATGTGGATTGTGGGAAGTTTATTTCTTCTCATATTTGTTTGAAAAGAAGCTTTAGATAAGATGGATGACGTTCACACTATTTGTCTACCTTTTGATGATCTTTAGAGCTCTATATCATGCTCTCTGTTTCTTTTCACTTTCCTCACTTTCCAGGAAAACATTCCTCAGCTTATTACTCAGTTTAAATACAGATCCTACTCCGTAGCTGCTGTGGGTAGAAACATTTGCTTATAGCACTCATCTTATCAAATGTATGATCCACATGTATTTCTGCTCTCCACTTTACTAGCTAAGTTCAGCCTATTTTGACTGTGTTACGAAACGGGATTCAGGAAGTAAACGCAAGAGTATTTTCTTTATTGTTCAATGAACAGAAACGGACAATACGGACTACTTCTAACAAAGGCAAGGCATGAATGCTTGGATCTCTAAGACATAGCATGAACTCTCATAATAAAGGCAAGGCATAGCATTAGCACTCAGAGAAATAACCAACATTACTACAAGCAAACACTACTACCAACATTCTCACAGACATTCAAACAATAACGCGCCACGTGCGCTTGGAACCGAGGGGTTTAAATATCTAACATGATTAACTTAAACAAGCAGCAACAGGTGCAAATCGTAATTACATCAACCAAACAACAAAACAGGAAATGTGCCAACGAAGAAAGGGTCACGTGACCAGGCAGAGTCCGTGCTTTGGTGCCATGATACGCATCACTGGCGTAACAGAACCCCCCTCCCCCCCAATGGGGGGGGTCCCGGGCCACTGGGCAGAATGTCCCCCTGCTGCCACACGAACCGAGGAAGTCTTTGCTGGGCAGCAGATGGCTGGGTCGACACCCCCACTGGGGTTGAAAGTCGGGGCGCCGCCCCCGGCGGCTCGGGAATGCAGGGTGCCTCCCACAAAGGTCTCCCGCTGGTGTTCTGTGGCCGCCGAACTGCCTGGACACAGAAAGACCGGGATTAATGGACTTACCTCTGGCAGGAGCTCTGCTGCAGCCATGCTGGCTGCATCTAGAGCATCAGAGGTGGACACGTCCTCTGGCAGGAGCTCCGTCATCGCTGTAGCACCGGAGGCTGCCGCGTTAGCCCCCGGTTGGAGCTCCAATGTCTCTGCAGCGCCGGAGGCTGCCATGTTAGCCCCCGGCTGGAGCTCCGCCGTCGCTGTAGCACCGGAGGCTGCCACGTTAGCCCCCGGCTGGAGCTCCGCCATCGCTGTAGCGCCGTAGGCTGTCACGTTAGCCCCTGGCTGGAGCTACGATGTCTCTGTAGCGCCAGAGGCTGCCAAGCTAGCCTCCGGCTGAAGCTCCACTGTATCTGCACTGATCGGCACCAGGGGGCCAGAGGTTGCCCTGCAAGCCTCTGGCTGGCACTCCCCTGTTGCCGGTGTCCCCCCCCCAAAAAAATTTCTGGGCTTGTCCTCTCCTCTCGGCTGGTCTCATGGGCGTGAGGCGTGACATGGGGCTCATGGGCGTGCGGCGGGACATGGCTCTGGGACGTGGACGTAACTTGGCTTTGGGACATGGATATAACCTGGCTCTGGGGCACGGGTGAGACGGGGCTCTCAGGCATGGGCACGGGTGAGACGGGGCTCTCAGGCGTGGGCACGGGTGAGATGGGGCTCTCAGGCATAGGCACGAGTGAGACAGGGCTCTCCGGCAGGGGGGACAGGGCACATGGCTCGTGAGAAAACACGGTGTGCAGCTATACCTGCTCTTGGTGTGCTAACAGGTGCACGAGTGCTGCTAGTCCTAATCCTCGGTCGACGTGCTCCTGTAGCGCCACAAACATCGGCGTGTAGCACAGCCCGGCTTGCTTCAGCGCGTTCAGCTGTGCTACTTGTTTCCTCGCCTGTGCTATCGCTGCTTCAATGTGGTGATTCCTCCCCCCAGACTCCTCCATCGTGGGGAAGTCCCAAAAATGACACAAATCCTGGGCTCCTGCTACTTCCATATTTCGGCGCGTTATTCTGTTAGGGAACAGAGGCTGGAAGTAATCGCAAGAGTGACTGCTTTATTTATTAACAAAACAAAACACAAACAAGAACCACTTAGCATGCTAAGCACTACTGCTAGGCATTTACGGCTAAGCATCAAGCATGAGAATCCTGACTAATTAATCTCCGAACACCATAAAATCTGACACACATTCAAACACTCCTCCCATAACACAAACAATAACGCGCCTCGTGATCAGCAACTCAGGGGTTCATATACTCAACATAATCAACCTGAACAGAAGACACCTGGGTTAAATCAATGATATACATAAACAGTGCTGACTCGTACATGAAATCAAAACAAAGAGTCACGTGACTAGTGTTCGTGCTGTAGTGCTCTCTGCTGGCCGAGGCGTAACAGACTGGATCATGGTATTGTATTCCCTAGGTGCACCTGGCCCCAATTTTAAAAATGAATTTGTAGACAGTAACAATCAGCAAGCCCATTTCTTGTCTGTTATTTTTGTCTGCAATTTATCTCGTTTGCATCTCTTAGACTGTCATGAGCGCAGATTTTATTTTATAACATTAATTCTTGCTTCACCCAACTGGAATCATTGATTACACAACACAGTGAATTGCATGAATGTAATCAGACATGGCCCATGTCGGTGTAAATATATGCTCCATGACCTTAAACAGTGCCTGAATATTACAAACAGAGAATTTATTAAACAAAAACAGAAGAGTGGGACATTTATTATGGTCTCTAAAACACCTCTTCAAAACACTTTTTGGATGTTTACTCTGAAGAACCTGAATAACATTCCCTTCTTTTAAAGTAAGACTTGTGTCTACCTCTAGCTGCATTAATCTAGAAATTACAGTATCTAAATCTTTATGTCCTGTCTCCACTGTCGAGTAGTACAATACTACAGTAGCAAATCATGGGTATGGATGATCTCATCTATAAGAATAAAGATAGTTTAAGATAGTGAGTCACTTTTGAAACCATGTTTTGCCTGTTTTGTAACATTGCATCATAAAAAAACAAAACTGTATACAGAGTTCTTAGATGTTAATGTGAGATTTTGACTCTAACTGTGTGATTTTGACTCTGAATAGCTGTCAAATGAAGACCCATTTCGAACCTGGCCCCAGATTAAAAGTGCTTGAAATTCTAACAAATTTACACCAGCTGCTCCTCCCCTGCCCTGGTAGACAGGATTTATTAACAAATCTATTTCTTGTTAGTTCTTTGATCTGTTTTAATCCCTGATGCTGTTGTTAAAAGCGAGTGGTCACATTTGACATTTGTCTCCAAAGGGGAAAAGAGTTTTTGATTTACTGGAATAATTTTGAGAATGGAAAAAATTACGCATCACAATGCATTGCATGAATGTAATCAGAATCAAATGTCATACACATCATTATGAATATCTGCTCCATGATCTTAAACAAAGCATGAATGTTACAGTGGATAATTAAAGTCTCCACACTCCTGTAAAAATAACATGTTTTTGTGATGAAACCAAGATAAATCATGCCAGATCTTTTTCCACATTTAGCCAACAAAATTCAAATAAAAAACAGGGGAAAAACTAAACACTTATGGTTGCATGAGTGTGCACACGCTTTTATAATAGGGCATGCAACTGTGATCAGAATGAAACAATCACATTCAAACTCATTTTCTGATTTCTGATTAACCTCAAATAATGATCAGTTGTTCCCTTTCCAAAGGAACTCTATGTTGCATCACGCTTGATGCTTTAGGAATACCCCCTGGCAGAAACGGTGTGAAATACGTGAATACGTGTGCAATCACACCAATTTGTTTAGCCTGCCTTAGTCAAGTAGAAACATATCATGAAGACTGTATAAGGCACCTACAAACTACATCATTCAGCTTCTTTGTTTTCAGGAAGCACATGTCTGTGTACTATGTGAGATTGTGTGAGTCCTACTTGAAAAAGTAGGAACTAAAAGCAAAAGAGGTTTCAGAGGTTGTGTCTTGCCATGCTCCCATTTTCTCATGGAAGATGACGGGCACACTTTCTGTGTTAAATATTTGGGGGCACAGTACGCTAGGCAAGTTCTGGAGAAGGCTTTCTGGATGCACTTTTTAGAAAGTCTCCCTAAAAAACTCCACCCACTGTCGAGGCTGCTTGCCGGCTGAAATCATAGGGGTCCCAGATGGATTTGGAGGAAGAGCAAGAGATGGGCGGGTCCCTTTTGCTTGCTCTTTCCTCTGGTTCCGTCTCTCAAGTCCCAGTGCAATTTCTCCCCTGGTACTAGTAAATCCTTGTAAAACCTCTGAGGAGATGGTGGAGGAAGCACAACCCGTGCAGCTCTCTGAAACCTATAAAGAGCTGCACGTTGTGTCTAGGGCTGTCGAGAAGTTAAAAATAGAATGGACAACTGAGGAGGAGGCGCCTTGTGGAAGACTCGATGAGCACTTCCTCACCAGTGGTAAGAAATCCCCCCCCCCCCCCCCCCA
>JAFFST010048219.1:124378-139130 GCA_022414735.1 Noturus placidus | reverse complement strand
AGTTATAGTAAGGGGGGCAATCACTTTTTCACACAGGGCCATGATGGTTTGGATTTTTTTTTCACCTTTAATAATAAACACCTTCATTTACAAATTGCATTTTGTGTTTACTTGTGTTGTCCTTGACTATTGTTTAAATTGGTTTGATGTTCCGAAACACTTAAGTGTGACAAACATGCAAAGGAACAGGAAATGAGGAAGGGGGCAAACACTTTTTCACACCACTGTATATAGTCTGGTATACAGTTCCCCAGTTCCAGTCCCAAAACACCCTCAATTCCATGTATCTATTTACTCTGTTCTAACTCATACAATTTCATGAATGCTACATAAAAGATTCATGGAGCCCACTTTATGACAAGCTGAAAACCATTTCAGTACTTCACCTATTCAAAACTCTGACATTATTTCCAAGCAGCAACTTATGCTTTATGGTAAATTTACATACAGAAAAGCATAATATAATGTATCAAGTCACCTTGAGGAATGGACATCAGCTCCCTGCCACTCAAACGGAAGACCTGCTGTGAAGGTTTCAGCTTCTTGGTGGGTGGACTAAGCAAGGTGTGGGTGGAGGAAGAAGTTGAGGAGGTAGCTTTGGAGCCAACACCACTTTTTAATGATGTGTTCTTTAATAGGACAGAGTTGGAGAGGAAGGGCCTCTTGGAAGCAGAAGTAGGTGTGGATGTGGAGGGAGAGGGAGGACCCACACTGTGTCCATGGACCCTCAGGTCCTCCGGGCTATCAGAGCGGAAAGAGGTAGCTCTGCGCTTGAAGTCATCAGTGAGGATGAGTGTGTTCAGCAGGTCAATGGGGGACCCCTTGGACTCGGAGTATTCCACACCAAAGTGACGCAGGTGAGCTCGTGCGTGACTCGAGAGGCCTTTGCGTGTTTCAAACCAGGCACCGCATAGCTTGCATATGATGTCTGTGTTAGAATCCATATCCATTGCTATAAGCAGAGGGAAAGAAATGGGAAGGGTAAAGTGGCCACAGAAAGTCAAGAGGAACACAGAAAATCAATAGATGCTTTTAGACACATTAAAGTCATTTGGGTGATGACCAAGTAGCTTGAAAGCTTTCTTTGGCTTTCCCAAAAGTAAAACCAAATCAGATGTTTAAAAAAATGAAAGCAGAGAACAAATGTTGAGTCATCAGACTACTTTACTTTGTTCTAAGTTATGTTGTTAACATTTGTATTACTACATTCAAAATATCAACCCTATCCTAAATATCAGGGAACCGTCTTTTCTTACTCATAACCAGCAACATAACAGCCAAGTGAATGTAGAAACTTCTCTTTCATCTGATGATTTTATCCCCTGCTTTCTTTATTATCTAACCCTTTATTCGACTATATTTAAATATTGACTTGTTATATATCCATAGCTGTGTAAACTACTGACAATTAGCTAAATAAAAAGTGGAACATTAATGCATTCTCACTGAGATTGAGGGGAGCCTCTGTTTCTTGTGGTGCCCAGAGTGGTCTGGATGAGGCAGTTGACAAGGCTGAATTGTGGGCCCTTGACATAGACCTGTGCTCAAGAGAGCGCAGAGGGGAAGACACGGGCAGCAATGAGGAGATGGGGGCCTTCCTCAGCACAGGGGATGGGGAAGCAGACAGAGAATGAGAGGGGGATGGAGACCTCCCAAATGGAGAGGATGGCCGCAAGCCAGAAGGTGAGGGGTTGCTTGGGGAAGGGGGAGATTTTGCTACACTACGCAGAAGTGAGAGGGGCTTAATATCTTGTGGTTCATCTTCAAACTCTGCACTTCTGCTGGGGCTTGGCATAGGTACGCAGAAAGCATGATGTTGAGTGTTTTTGGGTGATGGTGTTGGTGAGTGTGATGGGGGTGAGGAAGGCAAGTGCGAGTCAGTGGCCCGCTCCTTGGTTATCTGGTAGAGGAGATCTATGGGTGCACCACTGCTTTCAGACACACCCACACCTAGCTGGCGCAGATGAGAGCGAGCATGGCTGGATAGACCTCGCCGTGTCTCAAATAGGGCACAGCAGACCTCACACTTCAGCAAACTGGAACCTGGAGAAAATTACATTGTGGACAGTAACACTTAATTATCCCTGTCAAATAAATTAGTAATTTTTTATAGTAATGTATACAATTAGATCCTGAGGGTTAAATATCAGGCTGTGTTATGATTCTAATGTATTCCTTGTTTCGGAAATGCAAAATGGGTCGACAAATATACACTACATCCCAGCCATCAATTAAACAGATATTTTTTTCATATTTCAAGTTTTAACTGTTCTCTTAATGTAAACGCATCACACTAAAGAACAAGGTAATCACAACTAGGTAATCACACCTTTTGGCTCGGTCTCTTCTGCAGCAGTTGAACTGTTTGATCCTGGGCTGGAGTTAAAGTCATCTTGCAGTTCAATTTTTTCCTCTGCCGCTGCCTTGTTGTTCCCTCCTACAAATTAACAAACTGTTTAATAAAGTAGAGTCCAATTAAAGAGGCTGCATATATCAGGGGTAATGGCTCAATAATAATTCTGAAGCAAAAAGTCATTAAGAAATTTCACGCACAAGTTGCTACAATAAGTACGTTTATTGAGGCTAAAGTAGTTGACAGCATCAAAATAAGTGCAGCTGCACTACTACTGATGGATTCATATATCATATACTACTAACCTTCATAAACTCTTAATATTACATTATTCCTCTTAAACAATTTTACCCAGCCCCTACAAACAATTATTTGATAACTACACCGAAAGTAATAGGTAGGAATGTAAGTCCTGGGTGTTTATAGGATTAATTATAGAACTCTCCTGAACTATCTGTATTAATAGAAATGATCAACTTCCATGTATATTTCATAAAATAAAGCACAGTATTCCCAGATTTTATATTAGTAACTGCGTAAAATGCTTTAAAATAAAATTATTAACAAAAAACAAAACAAAAAAAAAAGGTTATTATACACAACCTGGGACTTTAAAAGGTTCACGGGCCCAACAGAGGCTCTGCTGGTCCTGGAATTTTAACTAACAAGCTCTGAACTATTAATGAATTAAGATGCACTAGCAAACGTCCCCTACACAAACTGAGGAGTATGGTGAGGGAAGACAGTGTGTTTTTTCTGCTTGGTGTTTTCTATTTAAAATCAACCATTACACACTATCACAATGACAACAAGCTGTTTGAAGAAAGAAGCCCTTCCTGGTGCATCCCACACAATCCCACACAGTTTTCAACAAGTGACCACATTTTCAACATAATGATCAAAACACCTATCCAGATCAACATAGAAATGGTTGCTGAAGAAAATTGTTGTTTTCTGACGGCCAGTTCAGTGTCCAGATTTGAACCCTAAAGAACACCTGTGGTCTGAATTGAAGAGCAACATCCACTTGCACAAACCTAGGAATATAAAGGAGTTTAACAAGGTCTGTATGGCAGAGTAAACCAAGATCCCTCTATAGGTGTCTCCAACCTTGATAGGCATTACAGGAAGCAGCTCAGTACTCTGGAAGACCTCATGCCTCACTGAGCAGGATCTACCAGGCGTGGGTCATTAACTGACCATTCACACATTCACACACTCATTCACACCTAATGGCAGTTTAGTGTAGTCAATCTATTCTGGGAGGTGGGAGGAAACTGGAGAACCCCCCCAAAACCCATCTGGTCATAAGGAGAACTCCTGTAAAACGCCACACAGAGAACAACCTGATATCAGGATCAAAGTGAGGACCCGGTGACCCGGTGCAACAACGGACCACTCATAATTCAAGTATTAAAGGCTGAAATTGCCCCAAGTATCTTTAAAATGAATGTGGTCTGGTTGTGCTCTTAGTATCTTAGTGATGCCAGACAGCAACAAGCAGTCTCATATGATTACATATTTTTGATGGGTTTAAAATCAAGGTGTCATTGGAAAATCATTGGAATATCCTGTAAGTGTATAAACGCAGCAAGGAAAAGTACAGTCAGTCAATGTTTCCACTCCTTTTTGTGTGTCCATGTCATAGCACAACCATTTGAGTAAAAGCAGAGTATAATTAAACCACCAGACATCAATTACATGAACTGAGCCTTATTGTTGAGAAAGAATATGAAACACAGTGCCAAATAAAATCAGAGTGACAGATCATCAATTGCTTTAAGAGCAAGGCCTTAGCTTAGACAAAGTACAGAACCACATGTGGTTTCGCTATGTGTAAAGATCCAGTCCACTTACCATCAGCTTCGTCATCATTCTGGCTCTCTCTCCAAGGAGTTGGAGATACAGGTATCTGCAGCACTGGTTCTGAAGTTCCGCTTTCTTCATCGTTTACTAACATGGACTCCTCTTCTTCTTCTTTACATGGTTTCTTGTCTTGTGTCTCAGGGTTAAAAGCATGGGTAATGGATAAAGCGAGGTCAGGCCGCTTAGAGAAGAGTTCACGGAGGACGTTAATAGGCGAAGCAGTGACCTCCCAGTTGGTGATGCCAAAGTCTCGTAGGTGTGCACGGGCATGACTGGAAAGTCCGGCCCTGGTGTCAAAGCCAGCACTGCAGAACTCACAGCGCATCACACTGAAGGTTGTTGGGTCAAAGTTGGCAACTTGTCATGGAGCATCCAGAGGAACAGGGCCAGAAAAAGAAGGATACAGAAGCAAAAACTAAAACCAAACATCAAAAAAAAAAAAAAAAAAACGCCAAAGCTCATGTAAATACAGGGTGTCTGAAAACTATCTTTATAACTTTGATACTCAATGAAAAATGTAATAATACACACAGATTTACCAATGAAGGAAATTTATATACAGAAAACCCAATTTTTTCTTTCTTTATATTTTTTTAGAAGTTATAAACATTCAATATGAACACCATTAGTGACTCGCAAAACATCCGGGTGAACCAATTGCTGTCATGTACACTGTGAGATATCCACATCAATGCTTTCTACAGCAGCTTTGATTCTCGCCTTCAGATCATGTTTCTGCCACCCAAGCGTTGTACAAACAATCTTTGACAAATCCCCCAAAAAAGAAATTGCAGTCTGTGATGTCAGAGTGATTTAGGCAACCAAATAATGGCACCTCTATGGCCAATCTACCTGTTTGGGAATGTCATATTCAGAGACGATCAAGACCCAATGTGGTGTCAACCTGAAAATCCCAGAATTTCTACAATTCATGGTTGTCTTTTTATATTGGAAAAAAATCTGATAATTTTCAGACACCCTGTATGTAGTGACAGAAGATAATAAAAGGAAATGATATCTACTTTTTCTGAGGATCAGTACTTTGAGAGTGTGAACTTTTGGCAGCAAATAATACAAATGCTGTGAATGATATGTATTATATTTAAAAGAAGAATGTCAGTATGTGGCAGCAAGGGCATGAGTGAGCAGTGGAGGAGTCATGGAGAATGAGCAGGTAACAAGTGAGTGTTTACACTATTAATGAAAACTATATATATTCTGTGTTGCAGTGGAACGTGGGAGACAAAAACCCCAGAGAGAGAGAGACGACACAAACAGCTCCAGTGACCTTGACCATGAGTGGAAATCTTGTGTTTGTATATTTTAGTTAAAAAATAAGTGACTTTTATTATTTCAAGAGAAGTGCTCAAAACCATGGAGTGAATCTAAATCAAATAACCAGTGTCACTCAGAAGCCTGCCTCCCATGTCCTCATTCCCTCTCCCACCTACCAAAGTGTCATAAGGTATTTGATAGTAATAAATACTGAAATTACTGAATGTGGTTAACAGATTAAACTTACCTTTTTTCTTCTTTTTTTGGTAGGAGAACTTCTTCTCAATGGCATTAACTTCTTCTGGGGATATGAAGTGTCTAACCTTGTAACTGACTCCAACTCTGTTCAAGTGACCCCTAATATGATTGGCCAGTCCAATTCCATTATCAAAACAGTCTTGGCAGTAGGGACATTTCTTTTCTACAGTCTTCAACAAAAAGCCCTCTTCATCTTCCTCATCTTCAGTTAAGACCTCAAGTAGATGGTTGACAACATCCTCATCCTCTTCACTGGCATTATCATTCTGATCGTTACCCCCATCGTCTTCTTCCTCATCATCATCATCATCATCATCATCATCATCAAGATCATTGTTATCATTATCTTTTTCATCATCATCATCAAGATCATTGTTATCATTATCTTTCTCATTATCATCATCAAGATCATTATTATCATTATCCTTTTCATCAGTGGTGTTTTTGCTACATTCATCCTTTTCGGTGTCAGGTGGAGTCTCTTCATTTGTCTCTTCTTTGGAATCCTCACTGGTCTTTGGTGGAGAAGAGGAGTTGAGGTCTAAAGCTAGAGCAGATGTTTCCACTCCTGCAAGAGTGAAAGTGGTCAGTTATGTAAAGAATAGAACTACAAAAGCACTGTTCTTCCTACTCAGTATTAGTCTACATGTCATAAATATCTGGTTATATCAAAATGCTGGCTGCAATAAAAACATATGTCAAGAACAAACAACAACAGGATGTATGGTCTTCTTAGATAATTACTTAATTTAGTAACTGTCCTGTTTTTAAGACTATTCATATGTGACTACATTTCTCACAATGAACTCTCATCCAAACTCTCATCCATAATCATCCATAAACACTTAGTAAGGCATAGTAATTGTAATTATTAGATATAGGAGTAGTTTTTTTCATTTGTAGATCCATTAATAACTAAAATATATGCAATAGCACTTGTTGGGAATAGCCATGCATAACGTAAGAGTACTTATGATGGTCATAATCAGTTTATATGCCTTTCAGTTAGCAAGAGGAGGAAGTTCCTAACAAAAGATGAATTTATATATACACATATAGACACTAACATACATATTTTCAATGTTCCAGATGCTGTGATTATGTAAATTAAATGGTTTATGTTATTAATACTTTATGTAATTCTACTAAAATCCTAATTAAGAGACATTATAGGCATTGTTTTAAAGTTACATTTACATTTATTCATTTAGGAGACGCTTTTTTCCAAAGCGACTTACAAATGAGAAAATACAAGCAAAAAGTTACATATATATGCACAATATATAGCAAAGCATAATATAACAATGTATGTTCAGGGTAAAATTGTTTAGTAAAGTGGCTTATATGATATGCATAAGCAACCTCATGTTGAGAGGAAATAAGAATCTTATATAAATATATTATTATACTTTTATAATTATAGATTACTTTAAATAATAATAACTTTATTTGAAATTTAAATGTTTATTTGTCCAAATACAATTAGTGCAATTGTTTAATAAAACACTGGCTTCAAAATAGTTTACAATCTTACAATTAATATTTTATGAACTCAATCTCTTCTATTAATGTCTAACAAAGTTGGAGATACATCATCCACTTTGAACCTAATAAGGTTGGAGACATTTGGAGACATTTTGGATCCTTCATGGATTTGAGATCCTTTATATACCCTTTATATAGGGTATTTGTGTAATATTTAAGCGTAAGGTATTTGGGGAATATTAAGTATAGGGCATTTGAAGCTAAGGAGCTGCATTTTGTGTGATGACTTCTCTGCCAAACAGTTTGTTGTTTTGAAAGGGGTACAACAGTTGATTTGAAAATTGATGCCCACAAGAGTCAATTAAACTGCACAATTCTAAAACTGATTTTTGGACTATCCCCCCTCACCAAATCCCAACTGCTTTAAACATACATATAAATTAATAAATAAAATTAAATACATTTTATATATGTGCACATATATATACATATATATATACACATATTTCTTCTTTTTGAGCCATTCCTTGGTGGATTTGCTAGTGTGCTCAGGATCATTATCCTGTTGGAAGGTTCATTTTCGTTTCAACTTCAACTTTCAGACAGATGGCCTCACATTATCTTCAAGGACTTTTTGATATGATGCAGAATTCATAGTTTAATCAATGAATGCCAACTGTCCAGTCCCTGAGGCAGCGAAACAACCCCAAACCATAACATTTTGACCATATCATTATCAGCTTCTCCTGAAAAGCTGTCTTTGGTCATGTCTGATGTTACTGTGGCCAACCAACTCTATCTTTGATTAATTTGTATAGAGCACATTATTCCAAAAGGCCTGCTCTCTGCCTTAATGCTCATTGGCAAATTGTAGTTTTGAAAGGCCTTTTCCTGGCATGTCTCCCACGCAGGTCAAATTTTTGCAATCTCATTCTGATTGTAGAAGCATGCACTTTGACACCAACAGTTGCAAGACTTAATAGCAGATCCTGTGATGAAATTTGGGGGTTCTTAGAGACTTCTTTTTGCATCAGATGGTCTACTCTTTGACTGAACTTGCTGGGCCGGCCAGTCCTGAACAATGATGTATTACAAGTCATTTGTAGATCTTTTTAAATCCCTTGCCAGGCTCAAAGGCATCCACAACCTTTTTTTCCTGAAGGCCTTACAGAATTCTTTAGATCTTGGCATGATGACACCAAATGCCTCAATAACAAAGGGAACACCAGACACTGGATATGAGTGAGGTATAAATAATACAGGTTCCACCTGCACTCCCTAAGCAGGTTCTAATCACTGGCACCCAATCTTAAACTCCTGATTCTAATTTGATAGATTTTAAGGTGTGAGAAATGAAGGGTGTACATACTTTTCTCTTTTCTGTGACTCATAAGGTTTATTTAAAGTGTGAAAATTACTACAAAATATAATTGTATGTGTCATTTGATCAACTTCCTTAATAGGCACTGTTTCAAAGAGGATCAAATGATTTCTTGTCAAAATATGCCAAAAGAAACAACAATTTCCATAGGGTGTACATATTTTTTCACATGACTGTATTTGTGTGTGTGTGATGTTTGTTTTCTAAAAATCATTTTGCCATTTGTTGCCAATAATTCTGGAGGCCACTGTATGGTCTATCCCAGGCTTTATATGTCAGAACTCACTGGTATCATGTGTCCACAAGTATAGGATTTCTATTGGAATTTTAAAAAAATAATATGGACAAAATAAAAGGTTGCAATAAAAACAAGAACACTGATATTATCTTTTAAAATGTTTTAGATGATGTTTAGTCTGCCATAAGCAGATGCGCATACAGGAGCATTATGCAGCAATGTATCTATATGTTGAACTGCATGAGAAACAATGACAAATGGAGTTAAAATTAGACCATTTTTTCTATTTTAGTGGCCTATATATTAGGAGGGATTGGAGGCCAGAGCTGAGGGCATTTTTGTGGACAAGGCATAACTTGTGTCTAAGCTGAGCCTGTTGTGTTTCAGCCAAAGCTATCCTCTCTTTTGCCCCTCAAAATTGAGTACAGAAACTATGCTGCAGCTGTAATACCCAGCCAAATGCTTCCCAAGAGTCTGCAGCAGAAGCAAAGACTATGACTCTGCAGGAGACCAAGTTTTAGGCACCATACCTTAACAGAAAAACTTTCTCTGTGATTTTTATGTCTTCTGCATTCACATTTCAGGGAGTAGAGCAAATTATAGATTTGTTCCAAAGAATTTCCAAAAAATTTTAGTAAAGAAAATAACAGTAGGCAACACATCAGATCCTTGAGCTGTCTGGGACCTTGCAGAGATAGAACTATGGTGCAAGATGCCTGGAAAAGCCTGCCAGCTAATTTCCTTATAGAATTGCACAACATGCAGTTTTAAACACAAAAACGCTGTCACACCAAATGTTCATTTGATTTGGTTTTTCAGTGTTTGTGGATCTTTATGGTATAAACTATATTATACTTTTAAATTCACAAACATTTTTGAAATACAATGCTTACCAAGCACAATAAAAGAAACTCGTGGAAACAAATAATACCTATATATATGAATCAAATGATACTCCTGTCATGGTTATCCTGTTGTCTTGTCTTACCTGTTTTGTTGGCCAGCATTAGATCACCTTCTGGATCAGGCAGTACAGATTCTTGTTGGCTCAGCTCTGTTGTTTCCTCAGTGTTTTGCATATGGGTTTTTGTATCACTAGTATCAGTAGACTGGGGGTCCAGTCTGCTACTTGCTCGTGTTCGTCCTATTACACGCCTCACAACTCGTTTTGAGCGTCGATTTCCTGTGCCCTTGAACACAACATCCTTTTGCTGTGTTCCAGCCTTTGTGTTTGTAAGTAAAGGCTCAGGAGATTGGAGCTTTGAGACATTCTCTTCTCCAAGCCCAACCTCAGCAGTTCCAGACTCCTCCTGTAGGCTTGGACTTTGTAGAGGAGCAGCTTCAGTATGAGCACTTTCTAATTCTGGCTTATCTGTGGATTCCGCTGGATTTGCAGATACTGTGTGATTCTGGCTAGGTCCTGGTAAAACCTCAGTCCTATTCTCACTCTGTTTATCACAGTCTTTGGACTGAAAATGGTCAACTTCAGGCTTACTTGCCCCCATTTGAACAGAAGCTCTGGTGGGATACCTATCACTAACTACTGTGGTCGATGCGGCATTACCAGACAACCGTGTCCATCCTTTTCTGCAGGATTTTTTCTGGAAGCGGGGTAAGACACAGGGCCTACCAGCCCTGGTTCGAGTTGTATGTGTCTTGGAATGATCTGCAAGCTCTTGAGGCACATTAGAGCTATAGTTGCACTTGAGACAAACAAACTGGCCACAAATGGCCAAGGACTCTTTAGTAGCTGACTTCCTGGAATTTGTGCGACTTGCTCTCTTCCCTCCCTCCTTCAGCTTTCCCATCTCCTCCAAGATCTTGTGCCGTGACTCCTGGTGGCGTCTGTGATGGTCCAACAGCATCAGCCTATCAGCAAAAATCTGTCCACATTCCATACATTCAAAGCCACACTTCTTGGCACGCCTCCTCCTTGCATTATCTTCTCCACACTGTCCCTTACTCCCACTCTCTTGGCCATGTTCTCTCATGTGTTCCCTCAGATGTGCTGCTTTTTTAAAGTATATGCTACATTCAACACAGGTGAAAATCTCTTGGCAAAGTTCTCCTCTGGCTTCCAGTGACTGCTCAGTGTCTTGAACCTTCTCTTCCTCTTCCTCCTTAAATTCAAACACTCTGTCCTTTTCGTTCAAAAATTTACTGCACTCTTTTGCCCTGGAGGGATTTACTCTGGTCTTCCTGCCTGTACCTGGTGTACTCTGCCAAGGATTTAGTCCAGAAAAAGGTCTCAGTAAGGCTCTCTTCTTTCTCCTGCGCTGGATGAAGGTGCAGTGTGCCCAAGGACCTGGTGGTGGACTTTCTGGATCTGAATCACCTGGGAAGGTATATACATCTCTTTCGGGAAACTGCTTTATTTCCTTCTTCTTCTGATCAAACCCTTTCTCCTCCTCTTCCTCTTTTTGGTATCCCTGTTTTGATTTTGTGTCTGAGAAAAGTGGCCCAACGTGATCCGATACACGTCCAACTTTATCATTTTCTACTGCAAATAAATGGGAAGACTACAGAATTCAGTACCAAATACTGAAATTACATTATTTTTAATATATATTTCTCTCTGCAAAATAATGCTTTTTCACAAACCACATTGCTGAGTGCTGGACTGTACGGTCTCTGCATGGCTGCATGCATCTCTGTCTTGACCTTGTGCATCCAAAGAACTAGACAAGTTTTTGTCTAACACTATTTTCTTGGGCTTGTCCGGTGTTCGGTAAACTCCACAGTCAAGTCTGCACGCAATGGCATTGAAAAGGGCATAGAAACCAGGATAAACTCAGGCTACATGTCCATTATGTATATCTGTCAGAATACCTTCCCAACTTCTATCTGTCAAACTATATATCTCACTCACTTGTCTTGCTCCTGTTCACAGGTGGGACTTCCTGGACTGTGAGCAGCAAGGCCATGAGGATTAGAAAAGTGCTGAAGTTCCTCTTCTAACATATACCAATGGGAACACAGACAACAACACAAACGACTTAACACTGAAGATTTATAAATATATACGCACAATGTTCTCCAGAATTATTGGCACCCACAAACTGAATTTTCCATTAAAAAAAACATTTATCTTTGTTCTATCAAGAAAATTCTATTTATAGTGTTTTATACACCATTTCATATAATATCATACTTTTCATGTAATAGTTTGTTCTCTCAAAATAATATGTAGCAAAATTATTATATTATTAAATTATCACTGTATAGGTAATATTTTTAAATAAGTGCAAACTTTTATTTTGAAAAATGTATATTATTTTTTATTCACTCTCTATTTAAACTCTACTGTTGCCTTTAACCATGTCCTGTTTAGCTTGGGTATAACTATGAGGTTACACAGATTTGGATGTCCAAGATCTCTCTAAAAATGTCTCCAACCTTGTTAGACAATAACAGGAGTCTCAAAATATCAGTTGTTGATAATTTTGAAACCAGTAGGGAAAAAATGCACAATTTTGCGAAAGAAAAATAAGTTAAATAAAATTACACAGTGTCCCTGTTGAGCTAAAAATATCTCTTATTGCTTGTGTTATTCTTTTTAGGGATCCAAGGACCAAAAATTCTGGAACTCGATTGTTTTGGCTTGCATTTTTCTTATTCATATTTTTGTCCCCTAAAAGGAAATGTGCAGACCAAACTGTAAGTCATAGCGAGAGGAAATTCTTATCAATAGTTAATACTCCCTCTTGTTACTCAAGCAAGTTAGATAGGCCCAACTGGTCTAATGGTGGTGCGACATCACAACACTGTATGCTGTAGCCCATTTTATGAGAACCCTGGTACCTAGAAACACAATTTTTCCTTTTTTCATCTGATTTCATGGCAAACTCCACACCAATTTAGACCATTAATCTCTAACCACTTTGATTTTGAGCTCATTTGCATAATATGCTAAACCTACTGTTGCTAACTAGTCAAAGCATTGTTGCGGTATCTTCAGTAAAATTGTGTCAGACTAGTCAGCAGAGTGTGAAACTCATTAATTATCAATCAGATTTGTGGACAATATAGAGATTTGTAAATAATATGTCCGCCACATGCCAATCAATTCTAACAAGGTGGGGTCTAATTTACTTAAGCAATTGTAATTTATAATTGGTTGCAAAATTTGATGTGCAGTCATACATAGGGGGAGCTATTTGAAGCTCAGGAACAAGAAGTCTGCTTAAACTGAAATTTTAAATACTGTATCTTTGTGATAGTCTGTAAGAGGACTTTTGAGAGTGACCTAATTACTTAAAAATATGGCTGCCATCAGCAAATCACATTTCACCAGGCATATGACAGGGATAACACTGACCTATCCTCATGAAACTTGAATGGTACATCACTCTCTGTAGGCTATAGTAATTGATCCAAAAACTCACTCAAGGGGCACTATTTGCGTTTTCGCTCATAAAAACAAGTCGCAAGAACAACAAACAGTCGCAACAAATACAATATCTTGTAAAATAAAACGTACAGTGAAATAATAAAAATTTGCCTTTTAGACTATTTGGGCTCCACCCACTCTAATGAATAATTATTTGCATAATATGCAAGACCTATTTTTTGCATACTAGTCCTAGGATTTTTTCCCTAACTTCACAAACTACTCATCAGTTGGAACCTCAATAATTATCAAAAATACATCGAAATTTGTAAACAATATGGTGCCCATATTCCAATCAATCACAGTGAGGGCGGAGCTTGATTTACTCAAACAGCGGCAAATCAGAACTGGTTGCATAGATTCACACACAACTTGAAATGCATGTTCAGTATAAGGCTTTAGGAAGGTCAGTTTGGGGCGTGGGCATCAATAGGGGGTGGACTTATGCTCAAATAGCTGAAAATTGGTGCGTCATCATTGTACTAATCTGAAAGTAGATTCTTAAAGTGGCCGTTGTCAGCCGTTAAAATGGCTGTTGTCAACCAATCGGCTATCAGCAGACATTTCACATTATTAATATAGAGCTATCCTCACAAAACTACCTACAGATCACCACTTACACCACTTACTATATTTACAGTATATTTTGATTTATATATACTGCTCATTTTCACGAACGGTGCCAATAATCTGGCAAGCACTGTGTATACACATGCAAAGAACATATCTCTAACTTCATCCTTAGCATAAGTATGTACATTGACATAATAAATATGCAAAAAACAAAATACCATCAAATGTTTCTTTCTCAGAGTCTGAGTCCCATGTTAGAGATGAGGAGAAGGCTGAGGACTTGTGTTTTCTGTCGCTGTTCCCATAAATTCCACTTTTGTGGAGGAGGTTTACATCTTCATCATCCCTCTCCAGATCACCATCTTGGGACAAACCTGCCTGTTTGTATGTGTGTGGGTTAATAAGAATTTAACCCTAGAATGCATAAAGCGGGTCAACTTGACCCGGCAGGGTGTGATTTTGGAAATATTTGATCAATAAAAACATTTTTTTTAATATTCCATGTGAGGCTTTAGAAACTTGTTTATGAATTATGAATGTCATTTTCATATTTCTTGGTCATAGGCAGGGAAAAAGATAAATTTTCATATTACTACCTCAATTCTTCATAAAGCAGGTCAAAATGACCCATATATATTTAATATAAAATTTTGACTTAACATAGTATGTTTTTAAATTTAAGTTTTCAATAATAATATTTTTTTCTTTAAAACTCCAAGGATGCACAGCAAGCAGAGACCTACACCACACTGCTCCTGTGATCATGTCAAGTAAATTTTAACTATAAATCCTGTATTTCAACACCGAAAGTATGTCGGGTCAGCTTTGAAACAGATATTACATATATACATACACACACATACATTATATATATATATATATATATATATATGTGTGTGTGTATGTGTGTGTGTGTGTGTGTGTGTGTGTGTG